>JBBGZY010002389.1:60000-156075 GCA_037952925.1 Lithobates clamitans | reverse complement strand
CTTCACAGGTGCGTGTCCATTCACACACAAAGCCACAGCTCAGCCCCGCCCCCAGATCTCTCCCGATGCTGGCTCAGCCAAAAGAGGAGGGAGAGTCCTAGGAGAACTGAGGCTCCCGTGCACATCGATGGATCGCAATGGGGCACAGGTAAGTATAGGGGGGGCAGGTGCACACAGGAGGGTTTTTTACCTTCATGCAAACAATGCATGAAGGTAGAAAACCTGGAGCTTTTACAAACACTTTAATTGTATGGCCTGCTTCAGTGGAATAGCTGCTTAACTGTCAAGCTGACCCTTTTGCTTTGATACTATGAGTCACTGACCACAAACAGGCATGCACTTAAAGAATTCTGACTTTCCCAATACGCAAACTTGTTCTGGTTAAGTGACTCATTGAAGGCAGACAGCTATCATTTCTGTAAGAAGACCGTCAATGGCAGCCACCACATTTTCCATGGTGATAATTGTAAGAATACACAGGTACAAGTTTAAAGCCATCACATTGGTATCCTCAAGCATAACTTCAGAGACCATGTGAAGTCCATGCCTCAATAGGTGAAGGCTGTTTTGGCATCAAAAAGGGGGACTTGCCCAATATTAGGTATGTGGCTTTACTGGATCAAACATTCCCATAAACTGTCATTCTAAACCGGGGGGGGGGGGGGGGGGGTCAGCAACCTGTAGAAAGTGATCTACCAGTAGATCGCGGCCAGGTGACTGGTAGATCGTGGTCTGGGCTTGCTGACCCACCATCCCAGATCATCAGAGTGCAATGCAGAGGGACTACATGTAAAATCGGAGCTGTAGTAGGGAGCAAGAGCCACATAAGCTGATGCTTCTGCTGTACTGCTGGCTCCTGTCCCATGCAGAGTGATACCAACTGCACTCCACCACTTAACCTGGCTAGCGGTCTCCAGAGTGGTGCATAGTAGTATAGGGCTGCTTTCACACTGATGTGCTCTGGTTTACCAACACCGCGGGTGCAGTGTACCTGCAGCTTTCCTGTGGGTTTGAAGCACTTTCTTAATGCAGGAGTTTTGGTGTGCTTTCAGAAAAGTGCACCACACCTGCAGGATATAAAAGAAAGTCTATGGCTAAGCGCAGATAACCCAGGAAAGTCGCAAATGCACTGCACCCACGGTGAAAGTAAACCGGAGCACATCAGTGCGAAAGCAGCCTTACAAGGGGCTCAGAACAGTAAGGGCTCATTTACATTTGCAGTTTGGGGGGTGGTAAAACCCCATAGTTAAAGAGGAAGTGCAGTCTGCTCACATCATTTGTAATAAAAACATCTTTGATATTCTGAAGCTTCCCTCCAACCACTTTGCATATTTTATATATACTGTGATTCTGTACTTGCCAAATATGCTGCAGAAATCTCCCTCCGCTTAGTATGGCTGCAACCATTTTAACTGTGGGCAGCTGAAGCTGCTGCCTGTTCACTTCCTGGATTTACACAGACACACACAGCTCCAGCTATCATTGGCCCTCTTATGACTCATCCCCCCTCCCTTCCTAGCAAACTCTCAGGAGAGTGAGAGAGAGAGCTGTGCATAATGTCATAAGCCTAGACTTTTTACCAGACAAGAAACAGGAAGTGGGCTGTATAAGGTATTTACTGGCAGAAAAAAATGTTTTACTATCCATAGTTAAAACAACAAGGGCAGAAGATTTAATAGATGGAAAGTTGAAAAAAAAAAAAAAAATGACTGAAGGTCCGCTTTAAGACATGTTTTTATCACCCCAGCCCCAACTGCACCCCCTTTAGCTGCAATGGCCATGGGGTATACATAGGGCTGGGAGATTTTCTTAAAAAAAAAATCTTCGATTGTCTTAAAAAAAAAACTAGATTCACGATTGGAATCAAGTTTTTTTTTTTTTGGAAACCGCGCCGGTCCCGAGGCGCTGCGGGCATGAGTTTTTAGGCGAGGCCGCGGCTTCGGCCTACTCCGCGGCGTCCGGCTCGCAGACTAGGCCGAAGCCACGGCCTCACCTAAAAACTCCTTGCCCGCAGCTCTTCAGGCCCGGCGCGGGGTCCGCGCCGGTTCGGAGGCGCTGCGGGCATGAGTTTTTAGGCGAGGCCACGGCTTCGGCCTAGTCCGCGGCATCCAGCCGTAGCCACGGAGTAGGGCGAAGCCGCGGTCTCGCCTAAAAACTCATGCCCGCAGCGCCTTGGGACCGGCGCGGTGAAAAAAAAAAAAAAAAAAAAATCTAAAAAAATCGATTTACTTAAATTTTGAAATCGATTTGACCTCTCAACTCGATTCAAGATTTAAATCGATTTTTTTCCCAGCCCTAGGTATACACATGTCGCAGAAGGAGTTATATGTCCTGTCATGGTTGAGGTGTAGCGCCTGTCAAGCATGACCCAGTCGAGTAAATGAGGCCACTCTGCAAGTGCCCTATAACCATGTGCAGTAAGCAAACAAGGGGTTAAGCAGGTAGTGTTGCTTTCTCACCACCTGCTTTAACCCCTTGGACCCCGCAGAAACATGCAGTTGCGGAGAGCTTGCAGAGTGGCCCTATTTACTTTAATAGGTCACGATTGCCAGGTGGTAGCACCCACCAGAAGCAACATGGGGTTTAAAGCCTGCTGCGGCATGTCTACACCTTTGTCTGGTGCCTCAGCAGCTAAAAGGGGTAGGGATTGGGGGCGATAACTGCAGGATTTTACCACCCCCCCCCCAATTTAAAGCACAAAACAAGCCCCTAAGCCCCTGTCATCCGCCAGCTCAACAGGGATCAAAAGAGCGATCCCCGCTGAGCAAGTGGATGTTCACGGGGCGAATCATCACGGATCCGTCCCGTGTGAAAGGACCGTAACACACGCTCAACAGAAAAGTGATCACAAGGGAATAGACTCAAGAATAACGATAGAATATATGCCAAACACTATCACAGAGCGTTTGTAATAGAAACAGTGATCACTCATATAGACAGACAGTTAAAGAGGTTTTAAAGGCAGAAGGGTTTTTTTTTGTTTGTTTTTTTAACCTTACTGCATTTTATGAAGGTAGAAAACTTTCTGAACGCAGCTCCTCCCCCAGCCCCCCAAATACTTACCTGAGATCAATCATGAGCCAGCGATGTGCATGAGAGCAGAGGCTCTTTCCCTCCTCATTGGCTTAGAGACAGCAGCGAGTCTCCTTGTCTCTTACTGCTGTCACACAGAGCGGGGCTCAGGGCCTAGCACACGATTGCCCCATAGAAAGCGGCCTGCTATGGGGCATGAAGAATCGGAAGGGGACAAGAGAAGAGCAGGTAAGTAGAACATTTTTTTCTTTCGTTAAAATAATAAATTAGCAATCAACTTAACCATATAGGTTCTAAATGCCATAAAAGTACATCCAGAGAATTACCTCAAAACAAGCACTTCTGCTACCCAGTCTCAAGATAAAAGCAAGTAACGGACTTTACAAACCTAGAATATATATAACATGCTCTCCATTTAGAAATGCTTTAAAGTGTAAGTTCATCTTTACAGAAAATTCTGTAAGATGAACTTACACAGGATGCCCTCCTCATCAGTCTTTCTGTAAAGATAAACTTACCCTTTAAGAATAAGTCACAAAGATGATTTAAACTTGATGTGGAATCAATCGCATGCACAGCAAACTCATCACCATTATCAGGTCCTATGATTGCCCTGAATAAGGGGGCACAACACTGAGTGCCACTGCAATGGGGGCCCAACACTGAGTGCAAGTACGGAGGGGGGTATAAAACACTAAGTGCCGTTTGGGGAGTGGAACACAACACAGAATGGGTGGGGGATAACACTGAGTGCAAAAACGGAGGGGGGCGGGGGGAGCACGGCAACGAGTTTCACTGCAAGGGGTGGGGGGGCACGACACCCAGTGCCACTGCAAGGGGTGGGGGGGCACGACACCCAGTGCCACTGCAAGGGGTGGGGGGGCACGACACCCAGTGCCACTGCAAGGGGGGGCAAGGCACCCAGTGCCACTGCAAGGGGGGGCACGACACCCAGTGCCACTGCAAGGGGGGGGGGGAAGACACCCAGTGCCACTGCAAGGGGGGGGCACGACACCCAGTGCCACTGCAAGGGGGGGCGCAAGGCACCCAGTGCCACTGCAAGGAGGGGCGCAAGGCACCCAGTGCCACTGCAAGGGGGGCGCACGGCACCCAGTGCCACTGCAAGGGGGGGCGCACGCACCCAGTGCCACTGCAAGGGGGGGCGCACGCACCCAGTGCCACTGCAAGGGGGGGCGCACGCACCCAGTGCCACTGCAAGGGGGGGCGCACGCACCCACTGCCACTGCAAGGGGGGGCGCACTGCACCCAGTGCCACTGCAAGGGGGGCGCACTGCACCCAGTGCCACTGCAAGGGGGGGCGCACTGCACCCAGTGCCACTGCAAGGGGGGGCGCACTGCACCCAGTGCCAACTGCAAGGGGGGGCGCACTGCACCCAGTGCCAACTGCAAGGGGGGGCGCACGACACCCAGTGCCAACTGCAAGGGGGGGCGCACGACACCCAGTGACAACTGCAAGGGGGGGCGCACGACACCCAGTGCCAACTGCAAGGGGGGGCGCACGACACCCAGTGCCAACTGCAAGGGGGGGCGCACGACACCCAGTGCCAACTGCAAGGGGGGGCGCACGACACCCAGTGCCAACTGCAAGGGGGGGCGCACGACACCCAGTGCCAACTGCAAGGGGGGGCGCACGACACCCAGTGCCAACTGCAAGGGGGGGCGCACGACACCCAGTGCCAACTGCAAGGGGGGGCGCACGACACCCAGTGCCAACTGCAAGGGGGGGCACGACACCCAGTGCCACTGCAAGGGGGGGCACGACACCCAGTGCCACTGCAGGGGGGGCACGACACCCAGTGCCACTGCAAGGGGGGGGCACGACACCCAGTGCCACTGCAAGGGGGGGGCACGACACCCAATGCCACTGCAAGGGGGGGCACGTCACACAGTGCCACTGCAAGGGGGGGTACGACACCCAGTGCCACTGCAAGGGGGGGGCACGACACCCAGTGCCACTGCAAGGGGGGGGCACGACACCCAGTGCCACTGCAAGGGGGGGGCACGACACCCAGTGCCACTGCAAGGGGGAGGGACCAACACCGAGTGCCACTGCAAGGGGGAGGGACCAACACCGAGTGCCACTGCAAGGGGGAGGGACCAACACCGAGTGCCACTGCAAGGGGGAGGGACCAACACCGAGTGCCACTGCAAGGGGGAGGGACCAACACCGAGTGCCACTGCAAGGGGGAGGGACCAACACCGAGTGCCACTGCAAGGGGGAGGGACCAACACCGAGTGCCACTGCAAGGGGGAGGGACCAACACCGAGTGCCACTGCAAGGGGGAGGGACCAACACCGAGTGCCACTGCAAGGGGGAGGGGGCAACACCGAGTGCCACTGCAAGTGGGAGGGGGCAACACCGAGTGCCACTGCAAGGGGGGGCAACACCGAGTGCCACTGCAAGGGGGGGCAACACCGAGTGCCACTGCAAGGGGGGGCAACACCGAGTGCCACTGCAAGGGGGGGCAACACCGAGTGCCACTGCAAGGGGGGGCAACACCGAGTGCCACTGCAAGGGGGGGCAATACCGAGTGCCACTGCAAGGGGGGGCACGACACCCAATGCCACTGCAAGGGGGGGCACGACACCCAATGCCACTGCAAGGGGGGGCACGACACCCAATGCCACTGCAAGGGGGGGCACGACACCCAATGCCACTGCAAGGGGGGGCACGACACCCAATGCCACTGCAAGGGGGGGCACGACACTCAATGCCACTGCAAGGGGGGGCACGACACTCAATGCCACTGCAAGGGGGGGCACGACACTCAATGCCACTGCAAGGGGGGGCACGACACTCAGTGCCACTGCAAGGGGGAGGGACCAACACTCAGTGCCACTGCAAGGGGGAGGGACCAACACTCAGTGCCACTGCAAGGGAGAGGGACCAACACTCAGTGCCACTGCAAGGGGGAGGGACCAACACTCAGTGCCACTGCAAGCGGGAGGGACCAACACTCAGTGCCACTGCAAGCGGGAGGGACCAACACTCAGTGCCACTGCAAGCGGGAGGGACCAACACTCAGTGCCACTGCAAGCGGGAGGGACCAACACTCAGTGCCACTGCAAGCGGGAGGGACCAACACTCAGTGCCACTGCAAGCGGGAGGGACCAACACTCAGTGCCACTGCAAGGGGGAGGGACCAGCACTCAGTGCCACTGCAAGGGGGAGGAACCAACACTCAGTGCCACTGCAAGGGGGAGGAACCAACACTCAGTGCCACTGCAAGGGGGAGGAACCAACACTCAGTGCCACTGCAAGGGGGAGGAACCAACACTCAGTGCCACTGCAAGGGGGAGGAACCAACACTCAGTGCCACTGCAAGGGGGAGGAACCAACACTCAGTGCCACTGCAAGGGGGGGCAATACTCAATGCCACTGCAAGGGGGGGCAATACTCAATGCCACTGCAAGGGGGGGGCAATACTCAGTGCCACTACAAGGGGGGGGCAATACTCAGTGCCACTGCAAGGGGGTGGCAATACTCAGTGCCACTGCAAGGGGGGGCAATACTCAGTGCCACTGCAAGGGGGGCAATACACAGTGCCACTGCAAGGGGGGGCAATACACAGTGCCACTGCAAGGGGGGGAATACTGAGTGCCACTGCAAGGGGGGGGCAATACTGAGTGCCACTGCAAGGGGGGGGGCAATACTGAGTGCCACTGCAAGGGGGGGGGCAATACTGAGTGCCACTGCAAGGGGGGGGGGCAATACTGAGTGCCACTGCAAGGGGGGGCAATACTGAGTGCCACTGCAAGGGGGGGGCAATACTGAGTGCCACTGCAAGGGGGGGCAATACTGAGTGCCACTGCAAGGGGGGGGGCAATACTGAGTGCCACTGCAGGGGGGGGGGGCAATACTGAGTGCCACTGCAGTGGGGGGCAATACTGAGTGCCACTGCAAGGGGGGGGGCAATACTGAGTGCCACTGCAAGGGGGGGGGCAATACTGAGTGCCACTGCAAGGGGGGGGGGCAATACTGAGTGCCACTGCAAGGGGGGGGCAATACTGAGTGCCACTGCAGGGGGGGGGCAATACTGAGTGCCACTGCAGGGGGGGGGCAATACTGAGTGCCACTGCAAGGGGGGGGCAATACTGAGTGCCACTGCAAGGGGGGGGCAATACTGAGTGCCACTGCAAGGGGGGGGGCAATACTGAGTGCCACTGCAAGGGGGGGGGCAATACTGAGTGCCACTGCAAGGGGGGGGCAATACTGAGTGCCACTGCAAGGGGGGGGCAATACTGAGTGCCACTGCAAGGGGGGGGCAATACTGAGTGCCACTGCAAGGGGGGGCAATACTGAGTGCCACCGCAAGGGAGGTGGTAGACAATAATACTGAGTGCAAACGCAAGGAGGGGGAGGGTCAAACACTGAGTGTAAGTACGGGTGGGGGAAGGGGGGAGAAGCACAACACCGAGTGCCATTTTGGAGGGTGGAGCACAACAAAGAATGAAAATGCAGGTGGGGAAAGCACAAGACCAAGTGCCACTGCAAGGGGGGGGGCACAACACAGAGTGCCAGTGCAAGGAGGTGAAGCACAACACTTGATGTAAATGCAAGGTGTAGGGGCACAACACAAAGGCAAGGGGAGGGAGGCATGACTGCCAGCGCAAGGGGGGAAGGCACGACACCCAGTGCCAGCGCAAGAGAAGGGGGAGGGAAGGCACGACACCCAGTGCCAGCACAAGGGAAGAGGGAGGGGAGGCACGACACCCAGTGCCAGCGCAAGGGAAGGGGGAGGGGAGGCACGACACCCAGTGCCAGCGCAAGGGAAGGGGGAGGGGAGGCACGACACCCAGTGCCAGCGCAAGGGAAGAGGGAGGGGAGGCACGACACCCAGTGCCAGCGCAAGGGAAGGGGGGGCACGACACCCAGTGTAAGCGCAAGGGAGGGGGGGGGCACGACACCCAGTGCCCGCGCAAGGGAAGGGGGGGAGGCACGACACCCAGTGCCCGCGCAAGGGAAGGGGGGGGAGGCACGACACCCAGTGCCCGCGCAAGGGAAGGGGGAGAGGCACGACACCCAGTGCCCGCGCAAGGGAAGGGGGGGAGGCACGACACCCAGTGCCCGCGCAAGGGAAGGGGGGGAGGCACGACACCCAGTGCCAGCGCAAGGGAAGGGGGGAGGCACGACACCCAGTGCCAGCGCAAGGGAAGGGGGGAGGCACGACACCCAGTGCCAGCGCAAGGGAAGGGGGGGAGGCACGACCCCCAGTGCCAGCGCAAGGGAAGGGGGGAGGCACGACCCCCAGTGCCAGCGCAAGGGAAGGGGGGAGGCACGACCCCCAGTGCCAGCGCAAGGGAAGGGGGGAGGCACGACCCCCAGTGCCAGCGCAAGGGAAGGGGGGAGGCACGACCCCCAGTGCCAGCGTAAGGGAAGGGGGGGGAGGCACGACACCCAGTGCCAGCGCAAGGGAAGGGGGGGAGGCACGACACCCAGTGCCAGCGCAAGGGAAGGGGGGAGGCACGACACCCAGTGCCAGCGCAAGGGAAGGAAGGGGGCGACACCCAGTGCCAGCGCAAGGGAAGAGGGGGGGAGGCACGACACCCAGTGCCAGCGCAACGGAAGGGGGGGGAGGCACGACACCCAGTGCCAGCGCAAGGGAACGGTGGGGAGGCACGACACCCAGTGCCAGCGCAAGGGAAGGGTGGGGAGGCACGACACCCAGTGCAAAGGAAGGGGGAAGGCACGACACCCAGTGCCCACGCAAGGGAAGGGGGAGGCACGACACCCAGTGCCCACGCAAGGGAAGGGGGAGGCACGACACCCAGTGCCCACGCAAGGGAAGGGGGAGGCACGACACCCAGTGCCCACGCAAGGGAAGGGGGAGGCACGACACCCAGTGCCCACGCAAGGGAAGGGGGGGAGGCACGACACCCAGTGCCCACGCAAGGGAAGGGGGGGAGGCACGACACCCAGTGCCCACGCAAGGGAAGGGGGGGAGGCACGACACCCAGTGCCCACGCAAGGGAAGGGGGGAGGCACGACACCCAGTGCCCACGCAAGGGAAGGGGGGAGGCACGACACCCAGTGCCCACGCAAGGGAAGGGGGGAGGCACGACACCCAGTGCCCACGCAAGGGAAGGGGGGAGGCACGACACCCAGTGCCCACGCAAGGGAAGGGGGGGAGGCACGACACCCAGTGCCCACGCAAGGGAAGGGGGGAGGCATGACACCCAGTGCCCGCGCAAGGGAAGGGGGGAGGCACGACACCCAGTGCCAGCGCAAGGGAAGGGGGGAGGCACGACACCCAGTGCCAGCGCAAGGGAAGGGGGGAGGCACGACCCCCAGTGCCAGCGTAAGGGAAGGGGGGGGAGGCACGACACCCAGTGCCAGCGCAAGGGAAGGGGGGAGGCACGACACCCAGTGCCAGCGCAAGGGAAGGGGGGAGGCACGACACCCAGTGCCAGCGCAAGGGAAAGGGGGAGGCACGACCCCCAGTGCCAGCGTAAGGGAAGGGGGGGGAGGCACGACACCCAGTGCCAGCGCAAGGGAAGGGGGGAGGCACGACACCCAGTGCCAGCGCAAGGGAAGGGGGGAGGCACGACACCCAGTGCCAGCGCAAGGGATGGGGGGGGGCGACACCCAGTGCCAGCGCAAGGGAAGGGTGGGGAGGCACGACACCCAGTGCCAGCGCAAGGGAAGGGTGGGGAGGCACGACACCCAGTGCAAAGGAAGGGGGGAGGCACGACACCCAGTGCCCACGCAAGGGAAGGGGGAGGCACGACATGCAGTGCCCACGCAAGGGAAGGGGGAGGCACGACACCCAGTGCCCACGCAAGGGAAGGGGGAGGCACGACACCCAGTGCCCACGCAAGGGAAGGGGGAGGCACGACACCCAGTGCCCACGCAAGGGAAGGGGGGGCCACGACACCCAGTGCCCACGCAAGGGAAGGGGAGGCCACGACACCCAGTGCCCACGCAAGGGAAGGGGGAGGCACGACACCCAGTGCCCACGCAAGGGAAGGGGGAGGCACGACACCCAGTGCCCACGCAAGGGAAGGGGGAGGCACGACACCCAGTGCCCACGCAAGGGAAGGGGGAGGCACGACACCCAGTGCCCACGCAAGGGAAGGGGGAGGCACGACACCCAGTGCCCACGCAAGGGAAGGGGGAGGCACGACACCCAGTGCCCACGCAAGGGAAGGGGGAGGCACGACACCCAGTGCCCACGCAAGGGAAGGGGGAGGCACGACACCCAGTGCCCACGCAAGGGAAGGGGGAGGCACGACACCCAGTGCACACGCAAGGGAAGGGGGAGGCACGACACCCAGTGCCCACGCAAGGGAAGGGGGAGGCACGACACCCAGTGACAGCGCAAGAAGGCAAAGCACAACACTGGATGCCAATGCAAGGCAGGAGGGGGTGGATTTGGTACACAACACTGACAGAGCATATGAGAGCAGTATTGGACTATAATTTTTACATGTGAACGTTTATGTACATTTATTTCCCATGCTCAAGTTTCCAGCTGATGGGAGCATTTACACTTTTTACACTGGGACTGGATTTGGACTTAGACTGGGTTGCCTCCCATACTTTTAAATGTATGTTGTAATTAAAAAAAGCTTACGAAATACGACACTAGAGGCTTTTACGCAGAAAAGCTTGAGTAACATCACACTACACACAGTTTTAAAGCATTTTAAAGGACATTTAGGGCAAAAGTAATAACCAAAAGATGCCACAAATAGACTTTAAGGCATCAAACGCATCCAACATGACAAAGGCATACAAGCAAGAAAGGAAACAGCAAGTTCTTTCTCAGCACCCAGACAGCAGCTGCTCTTCTGCCGCCAAAACAAAGCCCCCCTCATTATGTCCAAAGCACAATAAGAAGTGTTCAGCCCACTCCACAATTCTATGCTTGCCGTCCTGCCCTATACATACAAACATGTACAACATACAAAATACTTCACGGTTGTAAAACACACAAATTTATATTAGCACCAGGACGAAACTGATCTAGAATTGCCAGAAAAGTGGATGTGACAAGCAGTAATACACGAGTCCTTTACAGTAAGCTATGGAGTAAAAAAGCACGCTGCTACAGGGACACACCCCTTCTCTGTAAGCAGAAAAACAGAGAGTGACAGAAATCCCCCATGACATTTCCTCCAAGTCTGATAGCGAAGACGTAATTTACCAGTATAAACGCTATAGATAGCCCTACATTAGAAGGGGAGGTGCGGGCGTACGGGTCTACACAGCACAAACACTGGCATGTGGCAGCAAAATAACAGCTCAAGCCTCTACTATACACGAGTAATATAGAAGACATTCCTCCAGAGAGTCGCTGTATGTTTGGAACAAGGCTGCAAACGCACCGTCTTAAAGACGATGCAAGTGACGCATTTATTGGCAGCATAAGACGTCAGAAAAGAAACAAGATTTTAATTCACACATCCTTCCACATATAGGCAGAACATTCTCCGACCCAGCTCTCTCCATTAACTGCTAAAAGGGTGACATTAGGAGGAATAGCAGTGTATGTATGATGGCAGTGTGATGCAGACACACCCCCCTCACTGTCCTAGCATCACATCACATTACACACATTTCTACAACAGCCACCTGCGTACACCTAGCAAAGCTAAGGCTTTCTTTTCCCTGAGGATTTAGCCTCAGGCAACACACCACAAATAAAGCAGCATGCCAATGAGCACCATACGCAGCCATCAAACCAGGCATCCATACACAATCGTAGTCAGAGTGTTATGGTACGCAGCACAAATTGTGACAAGCTCAGTCTTACAGGACGTCACTTATTAACCCCACCTGAGGGGGCTCCACTTCTCCCTCTTCCATACTGCAATCAGAAACCTGCAGTGGCTCCACATGGCATCACTCATTTGTATTCTCCCAGGTGTCAGCCTGCATCTTCAACTCTGCCAAGCCATAGAAAGTTCACCTTGGTGCCTAGAGATGTGCAGTACCCACAAACAGCTCCTCTTCCACCACATATGTACTAATGCCCCACCAGCCCCTTCAACATCCCTTCTATTACATCTGTACCAATGTCCCATGTGTCCCTCCATCATCCCTTCTATACCAATGTCCCATGTGTCCCTCCATCATCCCTTCTATACCAATGTCACGTGTCCCTCCATCATCCCTTCTATACCAATGTCACATGTCCCTCCATCATCCCTTCTATACCAATGTCCCATGTGTCCCTCCATCATCCCTTCTATACCAATGTCTCATGTCCCTCCATCATCCCTTCTATACCAATGTCTCATGTCCCTCCATCATCCCTTCTATACCAATGTCACATGTCCCTCCATCATCCCTTCTATACCGATGTCCCATGTGTCCCTCCATCATCCCTTCTATACCAATGTCTCATGTGTCCCTCCATCATCCCTTCTACACCAATGTCACGTGTCCCTCCATCATCCCTTCTATACCGATGTCCCATGTGTCCCTCCATCATCCCTTCTATACCAATGTCACGTGTCCCTCCATCATCCCTTCTATACCGATGTCCCATGTGTCCCTCCATCATCCCTTCTATACCAATGTCACATGTCCCTCCATCATCCCTTCTATACCAATGTCACGTGTCCCTCCATCATCCCTTCTATACCAATGTCCCATGTGTCCCTCCATCATCCCTTCTATACCAATATCTCATGTGTCCCTCCATCATCCCTTCTATACCAATGTCACATGTCCCTCCATCATCCCTTCTATACCGATGTCCCATGTGTCCCTCCATCATCCCTTCTATACCAATGTCTCATGTGTCCCTCCATCATCCCTTCTATACCAATGTCTCATGTGTCCCTCCATCATCCCTTCTATACCAATGTCACGTGTCCCTCCATCATCCCTTCTATACCGATGTCCCATGTGTCCCTCCATCATTCCTTCTATACCAATGTCCCATATCATCCCTTCTTTACAATGTCCCATGTGTCCCTCCATCATCACTTCTATACCAATGTCACGTGTCCCTCCATCATCCCTTCTATACCAATGTCACGTGTCCCTCCATCATCCCTTCTATACCAATGTCCCATATCATCCCTTCTTTACAATGTCCCATGTGTCCCTCCATCATCCCTTCTATACCAATGTCACGTGTCCCTCCATCATCCCTTCTATACCGATGTCCCATGTGTCCCTCCATCATCCCTTCTATACCAATGTCCCAAATCATCCCTTCTTTACAATGTCCCATGTGTCCCTCCATCATCCCTTCTATACCAATGTCACATGTGTCCCTCCATCATCCCTTCTATACCGATGTCCCATGTGTCCCTCCATCATCCCTTTTATACCAATGTCCTAACATCATCCCTTCTATGACTTCTGTACCAATGTCTCATGTGTGCCTCCATCATCCCTTCTATACCAATGTCCCTCCATCATCCCTTCTATACCAATGTCCCTCCATCATCCCTTCTATACCAATGTCCCTCCATCATCCCTTCTATACCAGTGTCCCCCCATCATTCCTTCTAATACATCTGTACCAAATGTCCCTTCTATACCAATGTCCCCCCATCATCCCTTCTATACCAATGTCCCTCCATCATCCCTTCTTTACCAATGTCCTATATGTCTCCCCATCATCCTTTCTATTACATCTGTACCAATGTCCCTCCATCATCCCTTCTATACTAATGTCCCATATGTCCCCCATCATCACTTCTTTACAATGTCCCATGTGTCCCTCCATCATCCCTTCTATTCCATCTGTACCAACGTCCCATATGTCCCCCATCATCCCTTCTAATACATCTGTACAAAATGTCCCTCCATCGTCCCTTCTATACCAATGTCCCATATGTTTCCCCATCAACCCTTCTATTACATCTTTACCAATGTCCCATGTGTCCCTCCATCATCCCTTCTATTCCATCTGTACCAACGTCCCACCATCATCCCTTCTATACCAATGTCCCTCCATCATCCCTTCTATACCAATGTCCCATATGTCCCCCCATCATCCCTTCTAATACATCTGTACCAAATGTCCCTTCATCATCCCTTCTATGACTAATGTACCAATACCCCATGTGTCCCTCCATCATCCCTTCTATACCAATGTCTCTCCATCATCCCTCTATTACTTCTGTACCAATGTCCCTCCATCACCCCTTCTATAACTTCTGTACCAATGCCCTATATGCCCCCCTCCCCATCATCCCTTCTATGACTTATGCCCCTCCATCATCCCTTCTATGACTTCCGTACCAATGTCCCTCCATCATCCCTTCTATGTATTATGTACCAATGTCCCTCCATCAACCCTTCTATGACATCTGTACCAATGTCCCTCCATCATCCCTTCTATTCCATCAATACCAAATACCCTACATCATGTCTTCTATACTAATGTCCCATGTGTCCCTTCATCACCGCTTCTATGTCTTTTGTACCAATGTCCATGCATCATCCCTTCTATGACTTCTGTACCAATGCCCCTCCATCATCCCTTCTATGACTTCTGTACCTATGCCCCTCCATCATCCCTTCTATAACTTCTGTACCAATGCTCCCCCATCACCCCTCCTATACCAATGCCCCTCCATCATCCCTTCTATGTCATCTGTACCAATGTCCCTCCATCACACCTTCTATGTCTTCTGTACCAATGTCCCTCCATCATCCCTTCTATGACTTCTGTACCAATGCCCCTCCATCATCCCTTCTATGACTCCTGTACCATGGCCCCTCCATCACCCCTTCTATGTCTTCTGTATCGATATCCCTCCATCATCCCTTCTATGACTTCTGTACCAATGCCCCTCCATCATCCTTTCTATGTCTTCTGTACCAATGCCCCCCCCCCCCCCCCATCATCCCTTCTACAACTTCTGTACCAATGCCCCTCCATCATCCCTTCTGTGTGTTCTGTACCAATGCCCCTCCATCATCCCTTCTGTGTGTTCTGTACCAATGCCCCTCCATCATCCCTTCTATGACTTCTGTACCAATGCCCCTCCATCATCCCTTCTATGAATTCTGTATCAATGCCCCTCCATCATCCCTTCTATGCCTTCTGTACCAATGCCCCTTCATCATCCCTTCTATGTCTTCTGTACCAATGCCCCTCCATCATCCCTTCTATACCAATGCCCCTCCATCATGCCTTCTGTGACTTCTGTACCAATGTCCCTCCATCATCCCTTCTATGACTTCTATACTAATGCCCCTCCATAATCCCTTCTATGACTTCTGTACCAATGCCCCTCCATCACCCCTTCTATGACTTCTGTACCAATGCCCCTCCATCACCCCTTCTATACCAATGCCCCTCCATCATCCCTTCTATGTCTTCTGTACCAATGCCCCTCCATCACCCCCTCTATGACTTCTTTACCTATGCCCCTCCATCATCCCTTCTATGACTTCTGTACCATGGCCCCTCCATCATCCCTTCTATGACTTCTGTACCATGGCCCATCCATCATCCCTTCTATGACTTCTGTACAATGGCCCCTCCATCATCCCTTCTATGACTTCTGTACCATGGCCCCTCCATCATCCCTTCTATGACTTCTGTACCAATGCCCCTCCATCATCCCTTCTATGACTTCTGTACCATGGCCCCTCCATCATCCCTTCTATGACTTCTGTACCAATGCCCCTCCATCATCCCTTCTATGACTTCTGTACCATGGCCCCTCCATCACCCCTTCTATGTCTTCTGTACCAATGTCCCTCCATCATCCCTTCTACAACTTCTGTACCAATGTCCCTCCATCATCCCTTCTATGTCTTCTGTACCACGGCCCCTCCATCATCCCTTCTATGACTTCTGTACCTATGCCCCTCCATCATCCCTTCTATGACTTCTGTACCAATGCCCCTCCATCACCCCCTCTATGACTTCTGTACCAATGCCCCTCCATGATCCCTTCTATGACTTCTGTACCAATGCCCCTCCATCATCCCTTCTATGTCTTCTGTACCAATGCCCCTCCATCATCCCTTCTGTGTGTTCTGTACCAATGCCCCTCCATCATCCCTTCTATGACTTCTGTACCAATGCCCCTCCATCATCCCTTCTATGAATTCTGTACCAATATCCCTCCATCATCCCTTCTATGACTTCTGTACCAATGTCCCTCCATCATCCCTTCTATAACTTCTGTACCAATGTCCCTCCATCATCCCTTCTATGACTTCGGTACCAATGTCCCTCCATCACCCCTTCTATGTCTTCTGTACCAATGTCCCTCCATCACCCCTTCTATGTCTTCTGTACCAATGCCCCATCCATCATCCCTTCTATGTCTTCTGTACCAATGCCCCTCCATCATCCCTTCTATGTCTTCTGTACCAATGCCCCTCCATCACCCCTTCTATGACTTCTGTACCAATGCCCCTCCATCACCCCTTCAATGTCTTCTGTACCAATGCCCCTCCATCATCCCATCTATGACTTCTGTACCAATGCCCCTCCATCATCCCATCTATGTCTTCTGTACCACGGCCCCTCCATCATCCCTTCTATGACTTCTGTACCAATGCCCCTCCATCATCCCTTCTATGTCTTCTGTACCACGGCCCCTCCATCATCCCTTCTATGTCTTCTGTACCAATGCCCCTCCATCACCCCCTCTATGACTTCTGTACCTATGCCCCTCCATCATCCCTTCTATGACTTCTGTACCAATGCCCCTCCATCACCCACTCTATGACTTCTGTACCTATGCCCCTCCATCATCCCTTCTATGACTTCTGTATCAATGTCCCTCCATCATCCCTTCTATGACTTCTGTACCAATGTCCCTCCATCACCCCTTCTATGTCTTCTGTACCAATGCCCCTCCATTATCCCTTCTATGTCTTCTGTACCAATGCCCCTCCATCACCCCTTCTATGTCTTCTGTACCAATGTCCCTCCATCACCCCTTCTATGACTTCTGAACCAATGCCCCTCCATCATCCCTTCTATGACTTCTGTACCATGGCCCCTCCATCACCCCTTTTATGACTTCTGTACCAATGCCCCTCCATCACCCCTTCTATGTCTTCTGTACCAATGCCCCTCCATCATCCCTTCTATGACATCTGTACCATGGCCCCTCCATCACCCCTTCTATGACATCTGTACCAATGCCCCTCCATCATCCCTTCTATGACTTCTGAACCATGGCCCCTCCATCATCCCTTCTATGACTTCTGTACCAATGCCCCTCCATCACCCCTTCTATGACTTCTGAACCAATGCCCCTCCATCATCCCTTCTATGACTTCTGTACCATGGCCCCTCCATCACCCCTTCTATGACTTCTGTACCAATGCCCCTCCATCACCCCTTCTATGTCTTCTGTACCAATGCCCCTCCATCATCCCTTCTATGACTTCTGTACCATGGCCCATCCATCATCCCTTCTATGACTTCTGTACCAATGCCCCTCCATCACCCCTTCTATGTCTTCTGTACCAATGTCCCTCCATCACCCCTTCTATGACATCTGTACCAATGCCCCTCCATCACCCCTTCAATGTCTTCTGTACCAATGCTCCTCCATCACCCCTTCTATGACATCTGTACCAATGCCCCTCCATCATCCCTTCTATGTCTTCTGTACCACGGCCCCTCCATCATCCCTTCTATGTCTTCTGTACCAATGCCCCTCCATCACCCCCTCTATGACTTCTGTACCTATGCCCCTCCATCATCCCTTCTATGACTTCTGTATCAATGTCCCTCCATCATCCCTTCTATGACTTCTGTACCAATGTCCCTCCATCACCCCTTCTATGTCTTCTGTACCAATGCCCCTCCATTATCCCTTCTATGTCTTCTGTACCAATGCCCCTCCATCACCCCTTCTATGTCTTCTGTACCAATGTCCCTCCATCACCCCTTCTATGACTTCTGAACCAATGCCCCTCCATCATCCCTTCTATGACTTCTGTACCATGGCCCCTCCATCACCCCTTTTATGACTTCTGTACCAATGCCCCTCCATCATCCCTTCTATGACTTCTGTACCATGGCCCCTCCATCACCCCTTTTATGTCTTCTGTACCAATGCCCCTCCATCATCCCTTCTATGACATCTGTACCATGGCCCCTCCATCACCCCTTCTATGACATCTGTACCAATGCCCCTCCATCATCCCTTCTATGACTTCTGTACCATGGCCCCTCCATCACCCCTTCTATGACTTCTGTACCAATGCCCCTCCATCACCCCTTCTATGTCTTCTGTACCAATGCCCCTCCATCATCCCTTCTATGACTTCTGTACCATGGCCCATCCATCATCCCTTCTATGACTTCTGTACCAATGCCCCTCCATCACCCCTTCTATGGCATCTGTACCAATGCCCCTCCATCATCCCTTCTATGTGTTCTGTACCAATGTCCCTCCATCATCCCTTCTATGACATCTGTACCAATGTCCCTCCATCATCCCTTCTATGACTTCTGTACCAATGCCCCTCCATCATCCCTTCTATGACTTCTGTACCATGGCCCCTCCATCACCCCTTCTATGACTTCTGTACCAATGCCCCTCCATCATCCTTTCTATGTCTTCTGTACCAATGCCCCTCCATCACCCCTTCTATGTCTTCTGTACCAATGTCCCTCCATCATCCCTTCTATGACTTCTGTACCAATGTCCCTCCATCATCCCTTCTATGACTTCTGTACCAATGTCCCTCCATCATCCCTTCTATGACTTCTATACCAATGCCCCTCCATCATCCCTTCTATGACTTCTGTACCATGGCCCCTCCATCATCCCTTCTATGACTTCTGTACCATGGCCCATCCATCACCCCTTCTATGTCTTCTGTACCAATGTCCCTCCATCATCCCTTCTATGACTTCTGTACCAATGTCCCTCCATCACCCCTTCTATGACTTCTGTACCATGGCCCCTCCATCATCCCTTCTATGACTTCTGTACCATGGCCCATCCATCACCCCTTCTATGTCTTCTGTACCAATGCCCCTCCATCATCCCTTCTATGTCTTCTGTACCAATGCCCCTCCATCATCCCTTCTATGTCTTCTGTACCAATGCCCCTCCATCATCCCTTCTATGACTTCTGTACCAATGCCCCTCCATCATCCCTTCTATGACTTCTGTACCAATGCCCCTCCATCATCCCTGCCCGCCCGAGTATCACTTCTGCACCCATACTTCATGCCCGCACCCATCACTTCATCCATGTACCCCTCAGCATCCCTCTATATGTGATGTATGATGATGAACACATGGTCAGGGAGGTGTGCCCCACCCCCCATGCTGTGTGACTACAGATCCCAGCATGTCCTGCCCCCGGTGCACACGCCCCCCTCCACCTCCATCCTCTCACCTCTCCGCTGCTCCCTCCGGACACGTCCCTGAACCGTCTCAGGTTGCTCCCAATGGTCACCGACACTTGCAGCGCCGCATCAAATCCGGGTCCAACCCCCATACATTCCCCGGGGCCCCCAGGGGCCACAACGGTTTCGTGTGCAGCGCCAGGACTCCCGTCCGTTCCCAAAGCGATTCCCTCCTCTCTGACCACCGCCGTCACCCTGTGCCGGGCTCCCAGTCTGCGGCCAGTCCCGGGCCGGGCGGGGAAGCGCCACCGACAGCTGTGCGCCATTTTGTGTCCTGGGATCTTATTATCACCGCGGGCTGGAGAGCAACAGAGCGGGGCTGAGGGAGGAGAAAAGGCGGCCCCGGAACCTGCATGCAGCACAACACGCCTACGACTCCTACACCGAGCCTTATGAGAAGTACAGGGGCCCGGGCCCGGCTCAGGGGAAGGCCGGAAACATGACTGCTCACACGGCCGCGACTCTGTATGGAGCGCTCACATGTCATCTATGCTCGGCCCCGGGCCCCGGAATGCGCATGCTCGCTGCTCCACTGTGCTTGTGTCATACAGGTAACTGCACAGCCAGCTCAGGGGCGCAACGTGCGATAATACAACACCGAGCGATAATACATCACCGAGCGATAATTACATGTGTGCTAATAGATTACTGGGAGAGAAGGTCTCCCTCTGGGGGAGGGGTGACACCAACACTGGAATGGGGGGGGGGGGTGACACCATCACTGGAATGGAGCAGTGACACCATCACTGGAATGGGGGGAGGGGTGACACCAACACTGGAATGGGGGGAGGGGTGACACCATCACCGGAGGGGAGGGGTGACACCAACAGTGGAATGGGGGGAGGGATGACACTATCACTGGAATGGGGGGGTGACACCATCACTGGAATGGAGGGGTGACACCATCACTGGAATGGAGGGGTGACACCATCACTGGACTAGAGGGGTGACACCATCACTGGAATGGAGGGGTGACACCATCACTGGAATGGAGGGGTGACACCATCACTGGAATGGAGGGGTGACACCATCACTGGACTAGAGGGGTGACACCATCACTGGAATGGAGGGGTGACACCATCACTGGAATGGAGGGGTGACACCATCACTGGACTAGAGGGGTGACACCATCACTGGAATGGAGGGGTGACACCATCACTGGAATAGAGGGGTGACACCATCGCTGGAATAATGGGGTGACACCATTGCTGGAATAATGGGGTGACACAATCACTGGAATGGAGTGGTGACACCATCACTTGAATAAAGATTTGACACCATCACTGGAATGGAGGGATGACACCGTCACTTGAATAGAGGGGTGACACCGTCACTGGAGTAAAGGGGGGCCCATTCACTGGAATAGAGGGGTGACACAATCACTGGAATAGAGGGGTGGCACCATCACTAGAATAATGGTGTGACACCTTCAATGGAATGGAGGAGTGACACCATCACTGGGATGAAGGGGTGACACCATCGCTGGAATAGAGGGGTGACACCATGACTGGAATAATGGGGTGACACCCTCACAGGAATAATGGGGTGACACCATCACTGGAATGGAGGGGTGACACCTTCACTGGTATGGAGGGGTGACACCATCACTGGGATGGAGGGTTGACACCATCACTGGGATAGAGGGGTGACACCTTCACTGGAATGGAGGGGTGACACCATCACTGGAATAATGGAGTGACACCATCACTGGAATAATGGGGTGACCCCTTCACTGGAATGGAGGGATGACAGCATCACTGGAATGGAGGGGTGACACCATCACTGGAATGGAGGGGTGACACCAACACTGGAATGGAGGGGGTGACACCTTCACTGGAATGGAGGGATGACAGCATCACTGGAATGGAGGGGTGACACCATCACTGGAATGGAGGGGTGACACCAACACTGGAATGGAGGGGGTGACACCTTCACTGGAATAGAGGGGTGACACCTTCACTGGAATAGAGGGGTGACACCATCACTGGAATGGAGGGGTGACACCAACACTGGAATGGAGGGGGTGACACCTTCACTGGAATAGAGGGGTGACACCATCACTGGAATGGAGGGATGACACCATCACCGGAATGGAGGGGTGACAGCATCACTGGAATGGGGGTGACCCCTTCACTGGAATGGGGGGGTGACACCATCACTAGAACAGAGCGGTGACACCTTCACTGGAATAGAGGATTGACACCATCACTGGAATGGAGGGGTGACACCATCGCTGGAATGAAGGGGTGACACCTTCACTGGAATAGAGAGGTGACACCATGACTGGAATAATGGGGTGACACCCTCACAGGAATAATGGGGTGACACCATCATTGGAATGGAGGGGTGACACCTTCACTGGTATGGAGGGGTGACACCATCACTGGAATAATGGAGTGACACCATCACTGGAATGGAGGGATGACACCTCCACTGGACTAGAGGGGTGACACCATCACTGGAATAAAGGGGTGACCCCTTCACTGGAATGCAGGGGTGACATCATCACTGGAATGGAGGGGTGACACCAATACTGAAATGGAGGGGGTGACACCTTCACTGGAATAGAGGGGTGACACCTTCACTGGAATAGAGGGGTGACACCTTCACTGGAATAGAGGGGTGACACCATCACTGGAATGGAGGGGTGACACCATCACTGGAATGGAGGCGTGACATCATCACTGGAATGGAGGGGTGACACCTTCACTGGAATGGAGGGGGTGACACCTTCACTGGAATAGAGGGGTGACAGCATCACTGGAATGGAGGGGTGACACCAACACTGGAATGGAGGGGGTGACACCTTCACTGGAATAGAGGGGTGACACCTTCACTGGAATAGAGGGGTGACACCTTCACTGGAATGGAGGGGTGACACCAACACTGGAATGGAGGGGGTGACACCTTCACTGGAATAGAGGGGTGACACCATCACTGGAATGGTGGGATGACACCATCACCGGAATGGAGGGGTGACAGCATCACTGGAATGGGGGTGACCCCTTCACTGGAATGGAGGGGTGACACCATCACTGGAATGGGGGGGTGACACCATCACTAGAACAGAGCGGTGACACCTTCACTGGAATAGAGGATTGACACCATCACTGGAATGGAGGGGTGACACCATCGCTGGAATGAAGGGGTGACACCTTCACTGGAATAGAGAGGTGACACCATGACTGGAATAATGGGGTGACACCCTCACAGGAATAATGGGGTGACACCATCATTGGAATGGAGGGGTGACACCTTCACTGGTATGGAGGGGTGACACCATCACTGGAATAATGGAGTGACACCATCACTGGAATGGAGGGATGACACCTCCACTGGACTAGAGGGGTGACACCATCACTGGAATAAAGGGGTGACCCCTTCACTGGAATGCAGGGGTGACACCATCACTGGAATGGAGGGGTGACACCATCACTGGAATGGAGGGGTGACATCAACACTGAAATGGAGGGGGTGACACCTTCACTGGAATAGAGGGGTGACACCTTCACTGGAATAGAGGGGTGACACCTTCACTGGAATAGAGGGGTGACACCATCACTGGAATGGAGGGATGACACCATCACCGGAATGGAGGGGTGACACCATCACTGGAATGGAGGCGTGACACCATCACTGGAATGGAGGGGTGACACCTTCACTGGAATGGAGGGGGTGACACCTTCACTGGAATAGAGGGGTGACAGCATCACTGGAATAGAGGGGTGAAACCATCACTGGAATGGAGGGGTGACAGCATCACTGGAATGGAGGGGTGACAGCATCACTGGAATGGAGGGGTGACACCATCACTGGAACAGAGCGGTGACCCCTTCACTGGAATGGAGGGATGACACCTCCACTGGACTAGAGGGGTGACACCATCACTGGAATAAAGGGGTGACCCCTTCACTGGAATGCAGGGATGACAGCATCACTGGAATGGAGGCGTGACATCATCACTGGAATGGAGGGGTGACACCATCACTGGAATGGAGGGGTGACACCATCACTGGAATGGAGGGGTGACACCAACACTGGAATGGAGGGGGTGACACCTTCACTGGAATAGAGGGGTGACACCTTCACTGGAATAGAGGGGTGACACCATCACTGGAATGGAGGGATGACACCATCACCGGAATGGAGGGGTGACAGCATCACTGGAATGGAGGGGTGACACCATCACTAGAACAGAGCGGTGACCCCTTCACTGGAATGGAGGGATGACACCATCACTGGAATGGAGGGATGACACCATCACCGGAATGGAGGCGTGACATCATCACTGGAATGGAGGGGTGACACCATCACTGGAATGGAGGGGTGACACCAACACTGGAATGGAGGGGGTGACACCTTCACTGGAATGGAGGGGGTGACACCTTCACTGGAATGGAGGGATGACACCATCACCGGAATGGAGGGGTGACAGCATCACTGGAATGGAGGGGTGACAGCATCACTGGAATGGGGGTGACCCCTTCACTGGAATGGAGGGGTGACACCATCACTGGAATGGGGGGGTGACACCATCACTAGAACAGAGCGGTGACACCATCACTGGAATAGAGGGGTGACACAGTCACTTTAATAGAGGGGTGACACTATTTGACACCTTTACTGGAATGAAGGGATGACACAATCACTGGAATGGAGGGATGACACCATCACTGGAATGGAGGGGTGACACAGTCACTTGAATAGAGGGGTGACACCATCACTGGAGTAAAGGGGGGCCCATTCACTGGAATAGAGGGGTGACACCTCCACTGGAATGAAGGGGTGACACAATCACTGGAATTGAGGGGTGACACAATCACTGGAATTGAGGGGTGACACAAGCACTGGAACGGAGGGGTGACACCATCACTAGAATGGAGGGGTGACACCAACACTTTAAAGGAGGGGGTGACACCTCCACTGGAATAGAGGGATGACACCATCACTGGAATGGAGGGGTGACAACATCACTGGAATGGGGGGTGACCCCATCACTGGAATGGAGGGGTGACACCATCACTGGAATAATGGTGTGACCCCTTCAAAGGAATGGAGGGGTGACACCATCAATGGAATGAAGGGGTGACACCTTCACTGGAATAGAGGGGTGACACCCTCACCGGAATAATGGGGTGACACCCTCACCGGAATAATGGGGTGACACCATCACTGGAATGGAGGGGTGACACCTTCACTGGAATGGAGGGGTGACACCATCACTGGGATGGAGGGGTGACACCATCACTGGGATGGAGGGGTGACACCATCACTGGGATGGAGGGGTGACACCATCACTGGGATGAACGGGTGACACCTTCACTGGAATAATGGAGTGACACCATCACTGGAATAATGGGGTGACCCCTTCACTGAAATGGAGGGATGACACTTCCACTGGACTAGAGGGGTTACACCATTTGACACCTTCACTGGAATGGAGGGGTGACACCATCACTGGAATGAAGGGATGACACAATCACTGGAATGGAGGGATGACACCATCACTGGAATGGAGGGATGACACCATCACTGGAATGGAGGGGTGACACAGTCACTTGAATAGAGGGGTGACACCATCACTGGAGTAAAGGGGGGCCCATTCACTGGAATAGAGGGGTGACACCTCCACTGGAATGAAGGGGTGACACAATCACTGGAATTGAGGGGTGACACCATCACTAGAATGGAGGGATGACACCAACACTTTAAAGGAGGGGGTGACACCTCCACTGGAATAGAGGGATGACACCATCACTGGAATGGGGGGTGACCCCATCACTGGAATGGAGGGGTGACAGCATCACTAGAACAGAGCGGTGACACCTTTACTGGAATGGAGGGGTGACACCTTCACTGGAATAGAGAATTGACACCATCACTGGAATGGAGGGGTGACAGCATCACTGGAATGGGGGGTGACACCATCACTGGAATGGAGGGGTGACACCATCACTGGGATGGAGGGGTGACACCATGACTAGAATAATTGGGTGACACCCTTACGGGAATAATGGGGTGACACCATCACTGGAATGGAGGGGTGACACCTTCACTGGTATGGAGGGATGACACCATCACTGGGATGGAGGGTTGACACCATCACTGGGATGGAGGGGTGACACCATCACTGGAATAATGGAGTGACACCATCACTGGAATAATGGGGTGACCCCTTCACTGGAATGGAGGGATGACACCTCCACTGGACTAGAGGGGTGACACCATCACTGAAATAAAGGGGTGACCCCTTCACTGGAATGCAGGGATGACACCATCACTGGAATGGAGGGGTGACACCATCACTGGAATGGAGCGGTGACACCATCACTGGAATGGAGCGGTGACACCATCACTGGAATAGAGGGGTGACACATCACCGGAATGGAGGGGTGACACCATCACCGGAATGGAGGGTTGACACCATCACTGGAATGGAGGGGTGACACCATCACTGGAATGGGGGTGTCCCCCTCACTGGAATGGAGGGGTGACACAATCACTGGAATGGGGGGGTGACACCATCACTAGAACAGAGCGGTGACACCTTCACTGGAATAGAGAATTGACACCATCACTGGAATGGAGGGGTGACAGCATCACTGGAATGGGGGTGACACCATCACTGGAATGGAGGGGTGACACCATCACTGAAATAATGGTGTGACCCCTTCACTGGAATGGAGGGGTGACACCATCACTGGAATGGAGGGGTGACACCATCACTGGAATGGAGGGGTGACACCTTCACTGGAATAGAGGGGTGACACCATGACTGGAATAATGGGGTGACACCCTCACCACAATAATGGGGTGACACCATCACTGGAATAATGGAGTGACACCATCACTGGAATAATGGGGTGACCCCTTCACTGAAATGGAGGTTTGACAACTCCACTGGACTAGAGGGGTTACACCATCCCTGGAATAAAGGGGTGACTCCATCAATGGAATGGAGGGGTGACACTATCGCTGGAATGGAGGGGTGACACCATCGCTGGAATAATGGGGTGACACCATCGCTGGAATAATGGGGTGACACCATCACTGGAACAATGGGGTGACACCATCACTGGAATAATGGGGTGACACCATCACTGGAATGAACAGGTGACATCATCACTGGGATGAAGGGGTGACACCATTGCCTGAATGAAGATTTGACACCTTCACTGGAATGGAGGGGTGACACCATCACTGGAATGGAGGGGTGACACCATCACTGAAATGGAGGGATGACACCATCGCTTGAATGAAGATTTGACACCTTCACTGGAATGGAGGGGTGACACCATCACTGAAATGGAGGGATGACACCATCGCTTGAATGAAGATTTGACACCTTCACTGGAAAGGAGGGGTGACACCATCACTGGGATGGAGGGGTGACAGCATCACTGGAATGGAGGGATGCCACCATCACTGGGATGGAGGGGTGACAGCATCACTGGAATGGAGGGATGCCACCATCACTGGAATGGAGGGGTGACACCATCACTGGAATGGAGGGGTGACACAATCACTGGAATGGAGGGATGACACCATCACTGCAATGGAGGGGTGACACCGTCACTTGAATAGAGGGGTGACACCATCACTGGAGTAAAGGGGGGCCCATTCACTGGAATAGAGGGGTGACACCTCCACTGGAATGAAGGGGTGACAATCACTGGAATGAAGGGGTGACACAATCACTGGAATGAAGGGGTGACACAATCACTGGAATGGAGGGGTGACACCATCACTGGAATGGAGGGGTGACACAAGCGCTGGAACGGAGGGGTGACACCATCACTGGAATGGAGGGGTGACACCAACACTGGAATGTAGGGGGTGACACCTTCACTGGAATAGAGGGCTGACACCTCCACTGGAATAGAGGGGTGGCACCATCACTAGAATGGAGGGATGACACCATCGCTAGAATAATGGGATGACACCAACACTGGAATGGAGGGGTGACACAATCACTGGAATGGAGGGATGACACCATCACTGGAATGGAGGGGTGACACCATCACTGGAATGGAGGGGTGACACCATCACTGGAATAAAGGGGGGGCCCTTCACTGGACTAAAGGGGTGACACCTCCACTGGAATGGGGGGTGGCCCCATCACTGGAATGGAAGGGTGACCCCATTACTGGAATAGAGGGGTGACTCCTTCACTGGAATGGGGGGTGACTCCATCACTGGAATGGAAGGGTGACCCCATAACTAGAATGGAGGGGTGACTCCTTCACTGGAATGGGGGGTGACACCATCACTGGAATGGAGGGGTGACCCCTTCACTGGAATGGAGGGGTTGTAATAGAGCTATATGATCAACTGCAATTCCATTTTGTAATCTCCCCTCTATTCTATAAGCTTGTTTTTAAAGAATGTACGAGCCTTATCTTACACTTCTTTCTCATTAGAGTTTTAGACTTTTTTGTTTGAGCCAAGTCTTAATTAAAAGTTCCACTGTATGACTCATTGTGTTTAGGCCGAATCTAGGTAGTCTATGCAGATAAACTATCTTTGTAAATTAATGATGAAAAAATCTCTGTAGAAGCCTGGACAACCCTTAGAAACGTAGTAGCGAGTTTACCCCTCCCCTCTTGTGGTGTTCCTTGCATATATTGCTATCAATCCTGAATAAAGATTTTAGACTCACTTTGCACATGAAAGCTGCCTGTTGTGTGTGTGTGTCATTGGGGTCTCCAGAATTCTGACGGGGTCGTTGTGGATCACCAAGGCAGGGTGGTCGGCTGTCCAGTATGCTATCCTTTTAGATGGGGGCTCGTCCCGGTTAAAGCAGTCATTCCACGGTAAGTGAAATTTCGTCTTATCTGACTAATTATTTCTTTGCCGAGGCTCTGATAAAGCTTTAGTCCCGTTTAAATTGTATAGAAAGGAGACGGACCATGCCTACATAGACTAATATAGAAAAAGGTCTTTGGCAGACCTAAGAAAGTCCTATGGGAGGACACAAATATAGAAAAAGGTCTTTGGCAGACCTAAGAAAGTCCTTTGGGAGGACACAAATATAGAAAAGGGTCTTTGGCAGACCTAAGAAAGTCTTTTGGGAGGACACATATTTAAACAGTACTGTTTACTCCTTTTGGGAAAGAGAATAGTCTATGAGGTAAATCCACCGCGATCCAAAACTTTTCTGCTTATTCTTTCTGTTGTTTAGGAGTATAAGATGATTTGTTGTGTGGATCAGGCGACTGTAAGGTAAGACAGTCCTTCCCTACTGTCAATATGGGTCAAAAATATGGTAAAGAATTTCCTCCCCATCCTCCCAACCCTGGGGAAACATGTAAAGATTATGTAGCTAGGGTTTGTGGTACGGATTGTGAGTTCATAGTCCCCTGGGTATCAAATGTATCGGGATGGACTGAAACTATGCATAGCTCCGATCCTTCCCCCCGGGATGGTGATAATGATGAGTTTCACATGGACATGGTAAAAGGATTATGTCTAGGAGAAAAAAAAAAGGCATTTCCATGGTACTCCGGGGACCCACAATGGGACATGACTTATATGAGACAGGGATGGAAGAACTGGTTAAAATATGCCCCGTATTGGTTCCAGAAGGATAATAAGAAACAAAAGAAACCCAACAAAAGTTTAAGTAAGGAGGATTATGAGAGGAAGCACAGGGAATAGGTAGATAAAAAGAGACCAGACCCAACTGCCCCCTTCCTTCCATTTAACCTTCCACCATACACAAACAAAATCTATCTCAGTCTCACAAAAGAAGATATAGATCTTACACACAAGAAGACATGCACCTGATTACTAATGGAATAATCAGACACACAACTGCATGGAACTGGGTTCATGTCCTGACCATAGCTGTAATTCAAGACGGTGACACCAAAGCAGCAGATTATGGGCTTAACACTGAAGATGGTAGGAAGAAAATGTGGGAAGAAATTGAGAAAGAAATGAAAAGTGCTTTTAAAAATAAGTCTTCCCTTCCAACTGCTATAGTGTGCAAACAAAAGTCAAGTGAATTAGTATTGGATTTTTGGAAGAGATTCATGAATACCTGGACTCCAGAGGCTGGGTTATCCTTGCAGGCAGATATGACTAGTCTGATGATTCAGACTTACATCTCTAACCTGAAACCACAGATGGGCTTAATGGTCGGGCAAATTATTTCTGAATGGCCAACAAGTACTTTGGATGTTTTTTAGAAAACATTAACAGATAGGGATGCTGCAGGATATTTTTATATAGGAAAGGAAAAACCAGTAAGTGCCCATTACCAAGGAGGGGCACAGCAAATACCTCCCCAATGTAATGGTGGGCAGTGGGGAAGAGGCAGAGGAAGAGGATTTTCTAGGGGTCCTCAGCAGTCCAGAACCATTTGTTTCAACTGCGGACAGGAGGGCCACTGGAGGAATCAATACCCCAATGAACCTTTCAATCAGCAACAAAATAGCCCATTCAGCGGACCCAGCCTAAGCCACAACAGTGAAGCTGCCCAGGGGGTGGTGTCCCAGCGTTCTCCCTTGTCTCTCGCTCCTTTGGTGAGCAGCCGGTGGTGACTCTGCATGTCCAAGGAAAGTTAACCCTTCCCCTCCCAGTAGTAAATGTGGAACGCGGATCAGTTTTGTTGCTTCACAGTTTCAGGATAATACCAAACTGCCCTGTCAATCTTTTGGGGAGAGACTTGCTAGGTAAGTTGGGGATTAGAATAGAGATAACCAATCAGGGAGGTGTGATTGCTCATTCTAAAAAGATCCCATATGGCCCATAATGTTGAATACTGAAGTGCAAGAGACAGACACAGGACTCACTGTGATTCTGACAAAGTATGGTCAGAGAGCGCTCTAGATGTAGGGCTCATCTCCTGTACCCCATACAAGGCCACCCTCAAAGTATAGGCACAATCAATTTATCACAAACAGTTTCCATTGTCAAAAGAAAAAGAGGAAGGCATTGTCCCTATGGTAGAACACTTCTTAACCCCTTTCGGAACCGCCGCACGCCGATGTACGTCCAAACTTCGTCGGTGGATATCGTTGTTATGGCAGCAGCTAGCTGCCATAACCCTGGTATCCCCGTTTTCGTGCGGCGGTCCGCTTTCTGATAAAAGTGGTCCCTGCAGCGGATTCGCCGCAAGATCACTTTTATCGGTGGCGTCAAAACGTCACTTCCGCCTACGCCTCTTAAAGGCATATTTTTTTCAATGTCATTTTTTTAAATTACTTTTTTTTTTATTATTATTATTATTATTGCATTTTAGTGTAAATATGAGATCTGAGGTCTTTTTTTTTTAAACAGTGTAAAAATAAATAAAATAATGTAAAATAAATAATAAAAATTAAAATAAAAAAATAAAAAAAACCCCCGTCCCGACGAGCTCGCGCGCAGAAGTGAACGCATATGCGAGTAGCGCCTGCATATGAAAACAGTGATCAAACCACACGTGAGGTATCGCCGTGACCGGTAGAGCGAGAGCAATAATTCTAGCCCTAGACCTCCTCTGTAACGCAAAACATGCAACCTGTAGAATTTTTTAAACGTCGCCTATGGAGATTTTTGAGGGTAAAAGTTTGACGCCATTCCACGAGCGGGCGCAATTTTGAAGCGTGACATGTTGGGTATCAATCTACTTGGCGTAACATTATATTTCACAATATAAAAAAAAATTGGGCTAACTTTACTGTTGTCTTTTTTTTTTATTCAAAAAAGTGAATTTTTTCCAAAAAAAGTGCGTTTATAAGACCGCTGCGCAAATACGGTGCAAAAAAAAGTATTGCAATGACTGCCATTTTATTCTCTAGGGTGTTAGAAAAAAAACCATATATAATGTTTGGGGGTGGTTCTAAGTAATTTTCTAGCAAAAAAACCTGTTTTAAACATGTAAACACCTAAAATCCAAAACGAGGCTGGTCCTTAAGTGGGTAAAGAAAGGCATTCTAAAAGAAGTTGTATCTTCCTACAACACACCCATAGTTGCCAACAGTCCCGATTTTCCCAGGACAATCCCGATTTTGGGACCCTTGTCCCGATTGGAGGCTGTCCCAAATCAGGATTTTCCATAAGAAAAATCGAGAATGTTGTCTTTTTTTTATTTTTGGAGCAGCTGGCTCCAGCAAAATGGCGGCCGGCGCCGCCGCTCGATCTTCCCCCTAGTGTTCAGTCAGTGGAGAGAGGAAGGGGGCTTGATCCGTGCAGCCAATGAATCGGCTTCTTTAGCTGCACTGCCCCTCCCCTCTCCACTGAAGCAGAAGACACAGCGCCGCCGTCGCCGTGTCTTGCCAAAAAGTTCCCCAGCTTGTACTGCGCAAGCGCTGCGCCTGCGCAGTACAGGGGGTCCTTACTTTGCGAGGGAAACTTTCTCGGAAGAACACCGGTGGCTCCTGCACTGAGCAGGGGGGCTGCACTGAGCAGGGGGGCTGCATTGAGGGGGGGTCTGCACTAATAGAGGGGGGGCTGCACTAATTGAGGGGGGGGGTCTGCACTAATAGAGGGGGGGCTGCACTACTTGAGGGGGGCTGCACTGAGGGGGGCTGCACTAATTGAGGGGGGTCTGCACTGAGGGGGGGTCTGCACTAATGGAGGGGGGCTGCACTGAGGGGGGTCTGCACTAATAGAGGCGGGGGCAGCACTGAGGGGGGGTCTGCACTAATAGAGGGGGGGTCTGCACTGAAGGAGGGGGTCTGCACTGATGGAGGGGATCTGCACTGATGGAGGGGGTCTGCATTGATGGAGGGGGTCTGCATGGATGGAGGGGGTCTGCACTGATGGTGGGGGTCTGCACTGATGGTGGGGGTCTGCACTGATGGAGGGGGTCTGCACTGATGGAGGGGGTCTGCACTGAGACTCTGCCGGGGGCACCTGATGCAAGGACAGACTCTGCCGGGGGCACCTGATGCAAGGACAGACTCTGCTGGTGGCAGGCGACGTGGCTAGTGACACGCTCAGGGATCCCACTGATTCGCTCTGAGGAAGAGGGGACATTCCCCTCGAAACGCGTTAGCGGATTGCAGCATCTGTGCGTTCCTCCACGACCCCTGGAAGGCTCCGCTCTTTCCAAATCGCAGACTGTGTATCGGTGCGATTTTATGTTGTGCCTCCTCTACTAATCGCCTGTGAGTTATTTCCTTTAATATTTTTTATCAATAAATGTTTTAAAAGTTAATGCACTAGGCTGGTGCGCTTTTGTCTTCTTTTTATCTCGGTTTTCACTAGGATCCGCATCCTTGAGGGCAGCAAGGCCAGTGCTTTTCCTACTACATATGGTGATCCACCTGTGCGCAGGAGTTGCTTTTCTTTACTCTGCCGGGGGCACCTGATGCAAGGACAGACTCTGCCGGGGGCACCTGATGCAAGGACAGACTCTGCTGGTGGCAGGCGACGTGGCTAGTGACACGCTCAGGGATCCCTCTGATTCGGCATTATGGTGAGTTGAATGATTTAATTTTATATTACAATGTAATAATAGAAATAATGCGCTTCAATCATCCTAACACCGTAACAACCATGGTGCCGGGATGATTGAAGCATTAACACCAGGTGTTTGGAGTATCTTTATCTGCTGATTGTTAAACTTTCTAGAATACACATATTTCTATCGTGTAGGATCTGGGGCTGCTGTCCCGTCATTCCCCTCTCCCCCTTTCCTTCTCCCCCTTTCCCTCTCCATCCCTCATTCATCTCAGACTCTAACTACACCCTCTTGAGCCACGCCCATTTAAACCACGCCCACTATTTCACATAAGCTGCGCCCATTTTTCGCCTCCACACTTGTATTTTTGAAGCCACGCCTACAAACGAATGCCCCGCCCCCTAATTATTGTACGTCTCCGCCTACAGCCAAAAAAATTTTTTGCAATATTGGCAACTATGCACACCCATCAACTCAGTTAAAAAAGCTGGATGGCAGTTATAGGTTTGTTCAAAACCTTCGAGCTGTATATAACCTGGTGGTGCCCATTGCGCCTATAGTGCCTAATGTGCGATTACTCCTCACCTCCATACCATCCGATGCAGAGTATTTTTCTGTGATTGATTTAATGAATGCATTTTTTAGCTTTTTTGTGGATAAGGAGACACAGCCAATCCTTGCTTTTTGTTTTTTTTTAAATGGCAGATGACCTGGTGTAGAATGCCCTAGGGTTATGTAGATTCCCTTGTAGTCTACTCAGTGGTCCTCCAGGCAACCCTGCGGTTCTGGACACCCTGTCATGGTTCCGTCCTACTATGATTTGTTGTTGTGTAGTCCAAGCCAGGTTGCATGCAAGGAGGATGGTTTAGATCTGTTACATTGGTTAGCAGATAATGGTCACAAGGTTTCTAAGAAAAAGCTACAATGGTGTCAGGAGACTGTTGAATACCTTGGTTTTGTTTTCTCTAAATGAGAAAGGAAAATCAGTCACAAGAGCGCTGCGGCTCTCATGGGTCTGCCCCACCCACTCACTAAGAAGGACATGCTAGCCTTTCTTGGTATGATTGGTTACTGCCGCCAATGGATACCAGATTGTTCCTACTACGATAATCTCCTGAGGCAAGCCACAGGTACTAACATGCCAGATTGTGTGAAATGGAATGATGAAATATACAATGCTTTTGTGTATTTTTAAAAAATGCAATGGTCACAGCTCCTGGACTTGGATTACTTGCCACTCTGCCAGGGACAATGTAAAACAATGGTGGGGGTCCAATCACAGAGGCATGGGGGCAAACTCCGCCCTATTGCATTTTTTTCAAGAGTTGTGCCTATGCCAGTGCGGGGCATGCCGGCATGTCTCGGAGCTCTGGCATCCTGTGCGATGGTGTTGGAAATGGATACATCATTCACTCTAGGACATGCCACCACACTACATACCACTCACAATGTATTCATTCTACTAAAGAATATCCATACCCAGCACGTCAGCCCAAAGGCTGAGCGGTTCTGAAATAATTTTACTTTCTTACCCAAAACTTGAGATAAAATATGCCTCTCTCACTTCTGGCCCAGCTCCAATCACGAATGCCTTGCTAGGTTTGAAAGGTGAGGAAGATAAGGTAGTGCCTCAACATGAATGCATGGACCTCATCCACAAAGACACACCCCCCCAGACCAGACATGTCTTCAACTGCTCTCCCTGGAGCACAGAATGTCTTTGTGGATGGGTCTTGTTCAAGACCAAATGATAACACATACCATGCAGGGTATGCTGTTGTCCAATTGCCTGATAAAATACTGGAAGCAAACCCTGTCCCTTTCCAATCAGCAGAGGCTGCAGAACTTATAGGCCCTTAGTAGAGCTTGGATCAATGGAATATCACCACATAGTGGTAATGTAGATAGTATAAGGTACTAGGTGCCACGTCCCAAAATCATTATATTTATAGAAATAAAACTGGGCTTTGTACTTTATAGGCACAGTAACCACTATTATATAATAAAAAAACTGAATTTTATTCAAATTTTTTTGAATAAAAAGCAAAAGTACAAAAAGGACAGATACAGAAATCAGTTCATAGAGACATAGTTACAATTATGCACTCCATACATAGCTCTATATTATAAAATAGATTATATGAAAATGGAATACCAATCCTTCCACCATGAAGTTACTTTATGGTTGGGAATGGGTATGAAAAATTGGGATGAAATGGGGATATATAGAACCTCCTGATAAGAGCTAGCCTTGGTGGAGCAATGTAATGTTGTGATGTGGTATTGACCAGTATTCAGTGAAGAATTAGTGGACTGATATAACTAGTCATATTGTGTATATATACCAACACATAACATGTGGCACATGCATTGCCAGTCAATAACAAGTTATATTAATTTAGTAGTAATTTATAATTTATAAAGAGTAATTTTAGTTTTAAATGCATAGCAAATCAATTATTAAATTACTATAATAAAGTGATAGATTGCAGTGCATATGTCACTCGGGTAAAAATACATGACGGTGACAGTATTAAAAATGTCTCTATGGTAGCTAATGTTACTAATTTATTATAGCAGCTGGTCAATAATTCCTACTTAATAATTGTGGAATATGTAGATATCACTTGGAAAATAAGTTCCTTAACTAAATATCAGGCCAATAGAATGCCGGTTAAAATTAATTAATGCAGAAGTCAGTGACACTTACCATAATCATATTCATGTGGTAGAAAACTAGATAAAAAGAGGGTATTGGCAACGGGGCAATGTAGTATTAACTGTGTATCTTTAGATTAAACAGTTTCCTACTGGAGTCATCCAGCAAGACATATTGCCAAAAAGAGCGGCTATATCGGTGGAGGAAAGAAAGGTGGTATGCCAGTCACCCAAATAAATTAATCTTTGTATGTAGAGCACCCGGTCAGCATCGCTTGTGTGTAGTATCAGAGGATGGTTCAATATCCAAATTGTTTGTCTGTAGTAGCGGACCTATTATAGTACAAACAGGCAAAACATATACAGATTAATTAGTAAAGATCCCAAGGTATCAGTCAATTACAATGTTTGCAAGAGGGAATATCTCCTGATGGAGAGAAAGAGAGAGAAAAAGAGGGATTGGTGGTAGCTAAGTGAAAAGTATCAAAGTATCTATCTCAGATGTAAACAATGAATGAAGTGTATGAATGTATCTATCTTATGTGCAGTCACATACCTGTTAACGATCCAAAGTAAACAAGACAAAGCGTGGCCAGGGAAGGCATCCGCACAGCCGATGAGAGAGCGACTGCGGTGTAGAGCATGGGTAGAGGGATGCTGAGTGACGCTGAGTGGTGCACGGGACTTCCCTATGGTTTTCCCCGTGGTGTCAGAGGGGGGCGGGGTCACCAGTTACGTAACCGGGTGACCCCGCCCCCCTCTGACATCACGGGGAAAGCCATAGGGAAGTCCCCCTGAAGTCCCCGTGCATCAGAGGGGGGCAGGGTCACTGGGTGGCCCCGCCCTCAGTTATATAAGAACTGTCAGAAGAACAGAAGCGTCACACAGCGGGAACCTCCCATGGATGCGGATCGTCCGGAGAACGAAGCGGGTAAGAAGACGCCGGAGGAAGATGCGGACCAGAAGACCGAAGGAAGAAGCAGAGGATTGGAGGAAGAAGCGGGGAAAGAACAAGATGGAGGAAGAAAACAGAATGAAGACCAGAAGAAGATGGAAGAAGAAGCGGGGAAAGAAGAAGACATTAATAAAGGAATTATCAAAAACCGCTCTATTTTAACATTTTTGACACTTTTTGTGAAATAGTAGGGGTACATTTGTACCCCATTACCATTTCACACGGGGGGGGGGGGGATCTGGGGGTCCCCTTGTTAAAGGGGGCTTCCAGATTCCGATAAGCCCCCCGCCCGCAGACCCCCACAGCCACCGGGCAAGAGTTGTGAATGAATGAATGAATGAATGATTTGTAAAGCGCTGCAATTGCGAACTGAATCGCCTCAAGGCGCTAGATGTATTCTCTGTAGCCAGCTTCTAGAAAAGGAAGGTCTTTAGTTTTTTCCTGAAGGCCTGGTGGTTTTCTTCCATGCGGAGGTTGGTTGGGAGAGCATTCCATAGTCGAGGTCCTTGGACTGCAAATCTACATTCTCCCTTTGCTTTGTAGCGGTATTTGGGAATGATGAGGAGGTTTTGGTTAGCTGATCGAAGACTGCGATTCGGTGTGTAGTGTTTTATTTTTTCCCGGAGATATTGCGGAGCGTTTCCTTGTATGCATTTATGGGTGAGGCAGAGGGTCTTGAATATGATCCGATTCTTCACAGTTAGCCAATGTAGGCTTTTTAGGGATGGGGAGATGGATTCCCAGGGCTTTTTTCCTGTTAACAGTCTTGCCGCCGTATTTTGGATGAGTTGCAAGCGCGCAAGCTGATATTGGGGTAGACCTACGTAGAGGGAATTTGCGTAGTCGAGTCGGGAATTGATGATTGTTGCCACAACTGCCGCTTTGTCCTCTTCTGGGATGAAGGGGATGAGTCTGCTAAGCAGGCGGAGGAGGTGGTGGGATCCGCTCACCACCGATCCTATTTGTGCGTCCATTGTCATTCCTGAGTCAAAGATGACTCCGAGACTCTTGACTTTGGTGCTGGGGGAGATGGTCTGTCCGAGGATGGAGGGTGGTGTCCACGGAGTCTTAATTTTGGAATTTTTGTTGGCTTGCAGGAGAAGAAGTTCTGTTTTTGATCCGTTGAGTTTGAGGGAGCTAGTGGTCATCCAGTCATTGATTAAAGTGAGGCATTTCTGTAGTTGCTGATGATGATCTTTTTGTCCGTTAATGCGAAGGTAGAGTTGGGTGTCGTCTGCGTATGAGTGGAAACAGAGGTCCGTTTTCCTGATGATATTGAGAAGCGGGCGGATGTAGATGTTAAATAGCACTGGTGACAAGGGTGAGCCCTGAGGGACTCCACAGGAGACTGCCCGAGATTCCGAGGTGAATGTTCCTAGTTTCACTGTCTGAGAGCGATTCTCTAAGAAGGATGTAAACCATTTTAGGGCAGAATCTGTGGCTCCTGCAACTTCTGAGAGGCGGACAAGTAAAGTATTGTGGTCCACTGTATCGAATGCTGCGCTGAGGTCTAACAGTACCAGGAGACTCGGTTCTCCGTCATCTGCTGCTTCGAGGGCGTCGTCCCATATTTTGAGAAGTGCTGTTTCTGTGCCATGGCCTGGGCGGAAGCCTGATTGCAGAGGGTCCAGGAGGTGGTGTGTCTCCAGGTGGTGTTGTAGCTGCTGTACTACTGCTTTCTCTATAATCTTGGAGATGGTGTTGAGGCTTGTTTTTGGTCTGTGGCAGTTAGGGTCTTTAGGGTCGAGATTAGGTTTCTTTAGCAGGGGTTTGACGATGCCTTGCTTGAGGGAGGTTGGCACAGTCCCTTCTTTGAATGATTGATTTATGAGATGTGTTAGGGTGGGGGCCAGGATGTCGGAACATTCTTTGAACAATTTGGTGGGGATGATGTCGTTCGGTGATGTGCTGTCGCGAAGGCTTCCGATGATGTTTTTAGTCGTGTCCGTAGTGATTGGGGACAAAAAGAACTTCGGTGGTTGAGTGATGTTCGTGTCGATATCCTCTTTTTGCATTGGTTGGGTGAGGTTGGTTGTTATTTTCTGATGAATTGCTTTCCGAATGTTGTCGATTTTGTCGATGAAGAAATCTGATAACTCATTGCAGAATTCTTGAGTATCGTTTGCAGGGGGCTCTAGGCAGGTCGGGTTCATTGATTGAGCAACTATTTTGAAAAGTTCCCGTGGGCGGTTTAAGGCGGATGAGATGGTGTCTGCAAAATGTTCTTTTTTGGCTTTGAAGATTGCCTTGTGGTATTTCACCGTGAGTGCTTTGTAGTTAGCATGGTTTTCCTTGGTGGGATTTCTTCTCCAAGTTCTCTCAGCTCTTCTGCGTTCTTGCTTGAGTAGGGTGAGAGTGCCATTAAACCAACTCGAGTTTTTTTTGCGGACGGGTGTTCTGCGTTTTGGCGCCACGGAGTCTGCTGTTTGTAGTAAAACATTGTTTAGGGAGTTGAGTGTTTGTTCCGTTGAGAGGTTTGGGTTTAGCAGAAGAATTTTGCTCGACAATGTAGTTTTGAAGAGTTCAGAGTGTAGTTTCTTCTGAGATCTATTCCAGTGTGTTGCTGTTGCCCGTTTCTGTTTTCGGAGGATGGTGTTAGTGGTGATTTTAAATTTGATAGCATGGTGGTCCGTCCATGGTAGTGGAGTGTTGTCAAATACGTTGATGTCCATATTCTGTTTGAAGATGAGATCTAAAGTGTGTCCTGAACCGTGCGTAGGAGCATTTATCAGTTGTTGCAGGCCAAGTTCTTCCATTTGGTTAACGCAGGCGGTTGCAATAGGGTCTTGGGCAGAGTTTGCCCACAGATTGAAATCCCCAAGTACCAGAAGGTTTTTGGTTTTCAAGGTGTGCATTGAGAAGAATTCATTGAGCGGCGTGAGGAGATTGGTCTTTGGTCCTGGTGGTCTGTAGCATAGTAGTATGTGAATGGTGTCTTGAGGTGTTGTTTGAAGCTGCAGTGAGAGTGTTTCCATGAAAGGCACTGAGTTCTGTAAGTTTGGTTTGGTGAACCCCAGGTGCGATTTGAAAATCACTGCTAGACCTCCTCCTTTTTTTCCTATTCTATGCTCAGATAGGATACTGTAGTTCTTGGGCACCAATTCAGTTAGGATGGTGTTGCAGTCGGAAGTTAGCCAGCTTTCTGTAATGAAGAGGCAGTCTATGTTGTTTTCGATGATGAAATCGCGGATTTCCAGCCTGTGCTTGACTGCAGATCTGGTGTTGATCAGGGCGCATGCTAGTTGTTGTGGTTGGATCGGTGTCTCCCTGCCTTTGATGGTTGATTGTGGGTTGGTCCTTAGTAATTGTTCTTTTTTTAGTCTTTTTTGTGTGGTGGTCGGTAAAGTTGCGGCCGTGTTTCTTAGCCTGTGGAGGGTGTCTGCTGTGTACTTGAAGTTGCACATGATGCGGAAGGGGGCGTTGCTAGAAGGAAAGGTGTTATGACGAAGGCACTGGTGCGGCGATGATACCCTTGCAGGGGGATGGAGGGATCGGATGGCTGACCACTGCTCTGGAGTGGTGAGAGTGACGGCTGAGTGTTGGAGCGGAGGTACTGGAGGGAGGTGAGGCTGCCTACCTCCCTCTCGTTGATCCAGAGGAAGGCAAAAAAAAACCCTGGCTGCGTTGGCCAATGGTGCAGTCGAGGAAAAAATTCCTTCCTGACCCCCCGAGGGGCGATCGGACAAGGGCCCCTGGATCAACTACTAGAGTGCCCCAGGTGGCTTACCTGTGCTGATGGTCCCAGTTGTGGGGATGAGGCCCTCGGGACATCCCCCCATGTTGAGGGTATGTGGCCTGGTACGGTTCAGGAGGGGGGGCGCTCTCTTGTCCCCCCTCTTTTCCTGCGGCCTCCCAGGTTGCGTGCTCGGATAAGGGTCTGGTATGGATTTTTAGGGGGCCCCCGCGCCAAAATTTTTTTTAAAAATGGCGTAAGGGCCCCCTAAAAATCCATACCAGACCTGAAAGGGTCTGATATGGATTTTGAGGGGGACCCCCACACCATTTTTTTTTTTTAATTTTGGCGCTGGGTTCCCCTTAATATCCATACCAGACCTTAAGGGTCTGGTATGGAATTTGGGGGGGACCCCCACGCATTTTATTTTTTTAAATTTTGGTTCGGGGTTCCCCTTAATATTCATACCAGACCCAAAGGGCCTGGTAATGCACTGTGGGGGAATCCCAGGCCGTTTTTTTTCGATGACTTTTATGAGTAATGCAGAGACCTGACAATTCTTTATAGCTGCCGGCGCTACCGCTAGTACTTTTAAATGACTTTCTTTTCCTTTAGAAATGTCATTTTGCTCTCGGGCTGTTGTAAACACGTTAAACATGCACCACTTTACAGGCATACTATAGACACCCCCCAGGTACGATATTTAAAGGAATATTTCACTTTTATTATTTCACTTTAAGCATGTTAATAATCACTGCTCCCGAAAAAACGGCAGCTTTTAAAACTTTTTTTGCATTGATACATATCCCCTGGGGCAGGACCCGGGTCTCCAAACACTTTTTATGACAATAGCTTGCATATTAACCTTTAAAATTGGCACTTTTGATTTCTCCCATAGACTTTTAAAGGGTGTTCCACAGCTTTCGAATTTGTCGCAAACACCCCAAATTGTTCGCTATTCGGCGAACGGGCGAACAGCCAATGTTCGAGTCGACCTGAACAGACAGCCCATCCCTACTTGCATATATTGCTATCAATCCTGAATAAAGATTTTAGACTCACTTTGCACACGAAAGCTGCCTGTTGTATGTGTGTCATTGGGGTCTCCAGAATTCTGACGGGGTCACTGTGGATTACCAAGGGAGGGAGGTCAGTTGTCTAGTATGCTATCCTTTCAGGGGTGACAGCATCACTGGAATGGGGGGGTGAAACCATCACTTAAATGGAGGGGTGACACCATCACTGGAATGGAGGGGTGACACCATCACTGGAATGGAGGGGTGACCCCTTCACTGGAATAGAGGGGGGTGACACCATTACTGGAATGGGGCGGGGGTGACACCTTCACTGGAATGGAGGGGTGACACCTTCACTGGAATGGAGGGGTGACACCATCACTGGAATGGAGGGGTGACACCATCACTGGAATGGAGGGGTGACACCATCACTGGAATGGAGGGATGACACCATCACTGGAATGGAGGGATGACAACTCCACTGGACTAGAGGGTGACACCATCACTGGAATGAAGGGGTGATGGAACATTCTGTACACCGACACTGCCACTGTCAGTGCTATTCAGCCTTTCTTCATTCATAGTATGAAAACTCTCCAGACCCCCCACTATAGAATGTCATTGTGACTTATTAATGGGAGACAATGTACACTACCCCCCTGGAGGAAATTAACTTCACATCAGAGTTCCCCCTTTACATAAGAGTCCTCCCTTTATGCCAGAGTCCCCCTTCATATTAGAGTCCCCCTTTACATCAGAGTTCCACCTTTATATTAGAGCCCCCCTTTATGTCAGAGTCCCGCCTTTATATTAGAGTCCCCCTTTACGCCAGAAGTCTCTCTTCATAGCAAAGGCCCCCCATCACATCAAAGTCCCTTCTTTCCTCCAGCACCTCGAAGAAGCCAGAGAGATGATGCTGGCGCCGGACTATTATAGCAAAGGTAAGTATTGCAGACTTTAGTTCCTCTTTAATCTGGACAGGCAGGACACATGATTACTGTGATTGGCTGTCACAGTGGTCCCATGATCAGGAGCCTATCCCCTAGCTCCCAATCATGAACCGAGAAGCAGAGCTATCTATGACAGCTCAGTCACTCTGCTGGGAGTGCACACTAAGCATGCTCTCAGTTCAGAAAGCTCAGTCCCCATGGCATTATATGTGCAGCATGTAGGCGGTAAGGCCCCCCTCCATGCCACCACACATATGTGTTACATAGTCAGCAAGAGAGATAAACTATTTGTGTTGGGGGGGGGGGGTACTTGCTTTTAGCAGCAGGCTTGCCAAAAAAGCAGACTTTCCTTGTAGCATATAAGATCCACTTTAAGGCTGGGTTTACACTATTGTGAACACAGACATCGCATTTGATTTGCACCCGCACTGCTGTGCCGTTCAAATGCGATGTCTGTGCAATGTGAGTTCAGCCATACAATTTCCTGATTTTCTGTCCAAATCCACAGTTCGCACTCTGTGAACCAATCTGGGGGTGTCGGTAACAATGTATTGACACCCACAGCGGTTCGCAGAGGGCAGTGTGAACTGCCTGCAGGAGAGATGCGATGTGGGAACCGGTGCTGGTTAATCGCGCTGGTTCCCGCATCGCTATAATGCGAACCCAGAATAAGGGTCTATTCACACCAGCTGCTACATTGTAAACGTTGTAAAGACACGTTGTCAGTGTCATTTGAAAACAAAAAAATACCAGTCCCTCCCTCCAACAGAGAGATCACTCCGCGCGCAGCAGGACTAGTGGGCGGGGTTGACGCCGCACCCCGGCCGGATCTACAACACAGACAGTACACACCTACAGGAGGAGAGAGCAGTGAGTCATCAAGAATCAAGTTATAAAAAAAAAGTCTGCTGCGGCCGCAAACATTGCAAGGACCGCTTACGGACTCCAGTGTCTGTGTGCAGACACCTTGCTGATCCCCGTTAATGCTGCATTTTACAGAAATTGAAAGAGAAGGGAATTTTTTAGTTTTTTTGCGGATTTATACTTACCTCGGTGGATGCAGCATCGGCCCGATGCTGCATCTTTCCCCCCGTGCCTCTGTATGAGAACCGAGCGATCTAACACAGTCGATCCCTCAGTTTTCAGAGCTCCGTGAGCAGAGAGTTGTAGACTGCCAGTCACAGCTCTCTGCTCTTCTCCCTCCTCGCTCATTGGAGCGCTGGGCTGTGGAGGGGCGGGGGTGGCCGGCTCAGGCTCTCAGCGGTTCGCTGAGACAGGTGTCAGTCCAGGCACCTGAAGGATCCAGACTCCACTGGATGACGCGGTGCCTGGACTGATTTCTGTGACGTCAGCAGAGACCGGACTTCAGCCCGCTCTGTGCTGAAAACGGGTCACAGGAGTGCAAAACGAATTGATCCATAGGATAACTACAGCCAAACGAGCTTTGGCTATACTTCTCCTTTAAATAACATTGGTCATAAACCTCTCCTCAGCATCCTCCCCTCCCCCAATCCAGCCTCCTCATTTATTAATCTGAGATGCAAACAAAAATGGTGCCAGTAGAACAATGGACAGTGTCAGATTTTTTTTATTTTTGTTATTTTTTACAATTTATTTTTTTGTTATTTTTTTTCACAATGGACATTGACAGTAGGGCAGTGGATGGTGTCAGCAGTTTTTTGTTTTTATTATTTTATTATCTATTGTTTATTACATTTTTTTTTTAATAGCTTTTTAATTTTTTTTTTCACAGTTCTTCTGGGAAAGGGGGTGGGGGTTATGGGGCAGTGGACGGTGACCGCTCAGCTGTCGGCTAATTGCCAGCTCCTATCTCTCCACAGTAACTCATCAGTCCTGCCTGCTTAAGCCGTCCACTCCAGATAATATCTGCCTTCACCTTGGTCACATCTCTAGAGACGCGCTCCTGTGTTCCAGGTAAAGACTTGCTTGGCTGACATTCCTTCTGGCTCCAGATCCTGCTTGCTGTTCTACTACGCTAATCTCTGGCTCCCTGACGTTTGGCTTGTCTGACTATCCATTCCGGTTCTTGAACTCTGGCTATGTTTTGACTACGTTTACTCTGTTTACCTTTTTTTATTATTATTAAACAAGTGTTATTTAACTGTACTTCTGTCTCAGTCTGATTCATAGTTTCTGATACCTGTATGCATTTTAGCTGACAGCCGCAGGAGGGAGAGGAGGTGAAGCGGCTGTCTGAAAAACCATGCAGGGAGATCGGTGCTTGCAACTCTCCCCCCCACCTCACTGATCATCCTGGCTGTCAAGGGACAATCTTCCATGTGTGCAGGGTGGGTCACAGTGCCCCCCCCCTTTGGGGGCCCGTGTGCAGTGAACACCCTGCACACATGGATGATATGCCACTGGTGCTGACAGAGAAGGGAGGTGAAGGGCTTGTGCCGGGTGCAGAAGCACACTCGGCACATCTTACAGACAATTTTACAGGTACAGCGGTGCCGGTGAGTGTGTATAGTGACACAGTTGTGAAGCACACTGCCAGCACTTCATCTGCGCCCCCCCCTCCAGCAACTTGTACCCCCCAGGGCATCCGCTCCTTCCGACCCCCCTTGTACCGGCCCTGGTCAGGTCTGCTCTGGGCTCTGTAGGCACGGGCTCAATTACTTCCCCATGTGGATCCTGGGACATAGTGGGTGGGAGAATTCTGATCCCAGTCAATCCCTGGTCAGTATGGCAGGGGGCTGATGGGGGGGGGGAGTGTAAATTATGTATTGATGTAGGGCTCAGGGCAGAGGTCGCTTGTTCCTGGAGGAGTAAGACCCAGCCTGAGCTCTATGGCATCCCTGGGAAGTCTGCCTGGAACTGCAATAAAAATTAAATATTCCTTTAAATATCGTGCCTGGGGGGTCCCCTTAGTCTGCCTGTAATGTAGCGTATTCCCATGTTTAGAAAAGTACCGCAGCAAAATTACATTTCTAAAGGAAAAAATTTAATTTAAAATTGCTCACAGCTGTAATGTATTGCCAGATCCCGGCAACAGGCCTGTACTGGCCATCGGGACTACCGGGAGTTTCCCAGTGGGCCAATGGCTCAGTGAGCCTGCCCAGTTGTCAGTGTCACTACTTGTCGTCTCTACTCTGAGTCTCTCTGTGTCGTGGACGGTGGATGTCACAATTACGCTAACGCTCCGCCTCCGCTCCTCCTGCACCCGGCACACAAGCACCGCCCATCATCGGTGCCACGACTTCACTCCCCCTAAGGTTACAGCCCTGTCCCAGCGGCGTGACGTCACTCACGGCTGGAGATGGGATGGGAACATGGGAGGAGCATAGCGAGCTGCTGCCCAAGCTCAGCTGCAACCAAGAGGAGCCAGTGCCGCCAAGGAGGAACCAGCAAATTCCTGCAAGTTCAGACAGCAGCACAGGAACAAAGTCAGTCATCACTCATCAGTGTGTTTTAAATTCAAGTAACAAGTAAGCAAGCACTAAATAAGCTAAGCTGATGCCATATGGGATGCAGGCTGCATTATTTATAATAAACTGTTACTGTCTGTGTGATATTTTTGTAATATGCAGCATGGCGGGGGGAGGGGGGAGGGGTAAATGTACTGCCACTGGTCATGGTCACTGATGAATAATTTACTGGCACTGGTCACGTCACTGATGAATGCATTTACTGCAACTGGTCATGGTCACTGATGAATGAATTTACTGCCACTTGTCACAGTCACTGATGAATGAATTTACTATTGCCACTGCTGGTCATGGTCACTGATGATGAATGAATGCACTGCCACTGCTGGTCATGGTCACTGATGATGATTTAATGTGCTGTTACTGCTGGTCATGGTCACTGATGATGAATGAATGTACTGCCACTGCTGGTCATGATCACTGATACATACACATTAAAGTGGGCCCACCCAAAATTAAAGTGGGGCGGTCTGGATGAAGTTCAGGGCCACATTTTTGTCCCACTCCAGCCCTGCCCGGCAATATACATAAAAAATAATTTTAAAAAAACAACAGCGTGGGATCCCCCCCCCCCCAGTCCATACCAGGCCCTTCGGGTCTGGTATGGATATTAAGGTGAGCTCCATGCAAATTTTTTTTTTTAAATGGCGTGGGGGTCCCCCCAAAATCCATACTAGACCCAAAGGGCCTAGTATGGACAGGGGGAACCCATGCCGTTTTTTCTTAATTCTGTCATAGGGGTCCCCTTAACCACTTCAATACACTATATTATATATTGAACTCTGCACTATATACCCTGCACTCTATTATACGAACTGCAGTATATATACTATAAGGATTGCACTATATACTCTGCTGAAAGATTGAGCCTTAGGTGTTGGTGGTGCCAGAACAATGTAACCCCTCACAGTTACTCTTGTTGGGTGCAGGAACGGTCCCTGCTGTTAAATATTATTTCAGAGGCTGCTTGCCCTCTTTTAGTGGCCTGTGAGTGTCTGACTGTCCTTGGAGGCCTTCCGGACATGATGGGTATTTTTTTTTTTTAACACCGCACTACACTGTATTATATAAAGTATACACCACCTGCACTGTATTAGAAACTGTACACTGCTGAATGCACTGTATATATAGGCTACGCTGAATGCAGAGTATATATATATATATATATATATATATATATATATATATATATATATATATATATATATATATATATATATATATATAAATATATCAAATACACTGCCACTAACTAACCTGCCTGCCTAATCTAGCTCAATCTTTCTATCTCCGTCCATCCACTATAACACACTATACAGGCGCTGTGTAAGCGGCCTTATATAGTGTGGGGCAGGGACACACTATTGGCCAAAGGCACCCTGCCTTTGGCCAATTAAGGCTCTTGCTGAGGAGCGTGCTGTGATTGGCCAAAGCATGCAGGTCAGGTGTATGCTTTGGCCAATCATCATACAGCAATGAACTGCGGTCTTACAGTGCATTATGGGGCGCTCGAATTTGCTGCAAACACCCCATAAAATTTGCTGTTCAACGAATGTGTGAGCACCCGATGTTCAAGTCGAATTTACGTTCGACTTGGACTCTAAGCTCATCCCTACTGTTCAGCTATACACTGCAAAGGGGGTGCCACTGGGAGTTATTATTCTGTACACTCAGGACTGTATTCCTGTTTTGTACCGTTCAGCTATACACTGCAAAGGGGGTGCCAGAGTTAGTGTCCTCATTTCAAGTTTACAGTTACTGGAGTATCCCTCACCCTATACCAGTTCTCTAACAAAATAAAAACCACAAAGAAAGACATGCACAGCCTGTTCTCTGACTGGGAAATGCCGTATGCCTGACTGCATGTGCCTACCAGGGAATGGAACCCGGGTTCAAACAGCCAGACCAATTCCGTCTGTGCGCTACATTATCTATACTCCTCTTCCTCCCATTGATACATTGGTTCACTACCTTTCACTGTCGTATGCCAGAGCTCCACGAACCTGTGCACATCTACATTATATTGTAATCCATTTACCTTGTCTATTGTTGCCTTATGTCCTTTTTTAAAGTCTATTCTCAATGGAACTTATTACATTGGACTAGTTACATTCCTTCTATTTAACTTTGTTAACGACTGCCTGCCCACATTCTACTGTGGGCAAGCGGGGGCTGTAGGCAAAGCAACAAACTGGTTTTTCACTGCCTACTTCCGGGTTTAGGACGCTCGCATACGTGCCCCCCAGCCGGCTCCCGCTGTGATTGCACACAGCGGGAGCCTGTCAGCAAGTCCCGGACGATGATTCACAGTCGGGATGTGCTGATTGGCTGTGTACATTCACAGCCCAGAGCTCTGTGTTGAATTTTAAAGCAGGGATGAGAAACTGAGAGATCATTAGTAAAAAGCAGCACACTGTACACGCATTACATATAATTAGGCACATATTTAACCCCTTGATTGCCCTAAATGTTAAACCCTTCCCAGCCAGTGTGATTAATACAGTGCATTTTTTTTAACACTGATCACTGTAATAATGTCACTGGTGATGTCGGTGGAAGTTAATCAGTTTCCCCCAGCATCAGTTAGTGTCAGATTGCCACAATATCGCAGTCCCCTTATAAGTCATTGATCGCCACAATTAGTAGTGTAAAATAAATAAAAATTCCAAGTATATACTATAGTTTGTAGGCGCTATAACTTTCAAGCAAACCAATCAATATACACTTATTGGGGTTTATTTTAAATCAAAATGATGTAGCAGAATACATTTTGGGCAAAATTTATGAAGAAATTTGACTTTTAATTTTTTTATTTTTTTTTATTGGATGTGATTTTTTAGCAGAATATAATAAATATTGGGGTTTTTTTTCCAATTTATTTGTGTTTTTTCGTGTAAATCGTAAAAAAAAAATTAAAAGAAAGCTCTATTTGTGTGAAAAAAATTATATAAATTTTGTTTGGATACAGCATTGCATGACCATGTAATTGCCAGTCAAATTAGCGCAGTGTCGCATAGCAAAGAATGGCCTAGTCATGAAGGGGGTAAAATCATCCAGAGCTGAAGTGGTTAACCCTCAATAAGAATGGTTGACCTGAAAGTGAAGCTGGTGTATTGGTTCCAGTTTCTGGTGCTGCTGTATAGTCATACAGTAGCTCCCATCTGTCCCTTATTTTAGGGGCTGTCCCACTTCTCTATTTCCTCCTTACCTGAAACATCTAGAGTTATACAAAACTGAGAATTCAATTCAACCTCTACATTGTTGCATTTGTTATTTTGAAAAGCCAGTACAGAGGAAAAGCATTGCATCTAAACCAGGGATACGCAACTTTTTGAGCACAGTGTGTTGAAAAATGTTTTCAACGAAATTGAGCATGCCGATTTTATAACAAAAAATGTCAACTTTACACTCTCAATCACAAAGGATTTTTTGTAAAGTAAATGCTGTAAACTACTTTAGTAGTGAGAAATTAACATCCTGCACTCTCACGCCTTATCAGATCAGCTCCAATTCCTGCAACTCCACACCCCAGATGAGCCCCAATTCCTGCAACTCCACACCGCAGATGAACCCCAATTCATGCACCTTCACACCTCAGATCACTGTCCCCCCTGCAAATCTGCCCCACCACAGTAACCCCCTGCACATCTGCCCCACCACTGTAACCCCCTGCACATCTGTCCCACCACTGTAACTCCCTGCACATCTGCCCCACCAATGTACCCCCCTGTTCATCTGTCCCACCACTGTAACCCCCTGTACATCTGCCCCACCACTGTACTTCCCTGCACATCTTCCCCACTTCTGTACCCCCTGCTTATCCGTCCCACCACTGTAACCTCCTGTACATCTGTCCTACCAATGTCCCCCCTTTCTCATCTGCCCTACTACTGTACCTCCATGCACATCTGCTTCACCACTGATCCATCTTCTCATCTGTTCTAACACTGAACTTATCTGCTCATCTGCCCCACCACTGTAACCCCCTTTCTCATCTGCCCCACGACTGTACCGCCTGCACATCTGTCCCACCTCTGTTTCCCCTGCTCTTCTGCCCCACCACTGTAACCCCCTGCTCATCTTTACGACCAATCTAACCCCCTTCTGGCCCAACACTAAATCCCCCCTGCTCATCTGTCCCACCCCTGTAACCCCCTGCTCATCTGCCCCATCACTGTACCCCCCTGCATTCCTGTCTCACCGCTGAACCCCCTTCTCATCCCTTTCACCACTGTACCTCCCGCACATTTGCCCCACCACTGTACCCCCTTGCACTTCTGTCCCACCACTGTAACCCCCTGCTCATCTGCCCCATCAATGTACCCCTTTTTTTATCTGCCCCACCACTGTACCTCCCTGCACATCTGCTCCACTGCCGTATCCCCATGCTCTTCTGTCTCACTACTGAATTACCTTCTCATCTGTCCTAATACTGAACCCATCTGCTCATCTGCCGCACCACTTTAAACTTTAACCTCATCTGCCCCACCAATGTACCTCCTGCACATCTGTCTCACCTCTGTACTCCCCTGCTCTTCTGCCCCACCTCTGATCCCCCTACTCTCCTGCCCCACCACTCTAACCCCCTGTTCATCTGTCCTACCAATACACCTCCTTTCATATCTTCCCCACTGCTCTACCCCCATGCTTTTCTGCCCCAACACTGAACCCCCTGCTTATCTGGCCCAACACTGATACCCCTGCTCATCTGGCCCATCACTGTACCCCCCTGCTCTTCTGTCCCACTGCTGAACCCCCTTCTCATCTCTTCCACCACTGTACCTCCCTGCACATCTGCCCCACCGCTGTACCTTCCTGCTCTTCTGTTCCACCTTTTAACCCCTCCTGCTCATTTTCCCCACCGATGTACCCTCTTCTCATCTATGATATGTGTAATATGCAGAGTGGTGAAAGGAAGCAGAGATGAGACACATCTATCTGTCCTGGCACACTCATGCTGCTGATCCACTTCTCGCATCCAGCCCACGTGCTTGCATGTGATGTCACATACGAGCATCTGGAATGGATGAGCAATGAGCTCAGGTCAGGGGCATTTTCTGAAAGCAGTAGGCCTGTGTGCAGGATCATAAGTTGGGCCCCCGCAGCTGAGAAAAAGTGGTCGGGTGTTATTTTACATTGCCCTGAATACTGGCGTAGACTTAAAGGGACACAGAGTGCAGGGGTTCAGTATTAAGTGAGACAAAGGTTCAGGAATAATTTCAACAAAGTTCCCAGAGGCTCAATAGTAATTCCACAAACTGTCACCTGATTGTGGTTTTCTCAATCACAGTGAAATCCCTTCTTCTGAGATTGATAGTAGCAACCAAGCGAGTCATCTTCCTCTAGATGGTGGATGGGGCTAGCAGGACTGTAATTGTCTTTAGAAGTGGCCAATGTTTAATATATTGCAGCTTGCCAGTCCTTGAAGGTTTTAGATGCATTTGTTTTTTTTTTGTTTTTTTGGTCATGCTTGTTTTACTTCATTTATACCTACTTATCCTGCATCCTGCCAATAATATACTTCCTGCCCCTGAATGGCAACACTCACTCACACACTGTATCTAAGGAAGGAGCCATGATTGCCACCCATGCTTGTCTTTGTATAAAACTTTGTATCTTTCACCACTTCCAGGAAAACTGAGATATTTGCTGTGAATATTTGATGCGCTATTGTCACAAGTGGGTGGGTTCGGAGTGCAGTGCTCTGCACCCCAAGCCCAACCTTTTTCAAGCCAATTAGAGCCTTAAAGGGCTCTAATCATGTGGCTTGAAATATAAAAGAAAACTCAGTTGTATCCGTCCAGCGCCCTGCATGCATCCCCGCATGCATCCCGCATGCAAACTAGGGGGGGGGGACGCCCCTGCCCCCCTAATGGACCAGCCGCTCCTGTTTAAAGTGTAGAAATATGCCAACTCAGTGCAGTCCTTGCAGCAGATGTATTAATAAAAAGGTGATTAGAATACCAGTCGAAGGGAAGCTCCTTTCACAGGACACACAGGGTATATCAAAAACAACTAAGTTAAATTAAGTAAATACAAAATACCTCAAATATTGAAAGAATATAGTATAAAATAAACAACATTGTCTTTTTTTATTGGTGGAAGAAGTGTATTTATAGTTGTGTGTGATTGTTGATACCATTTTCTTTCAGTATTTGACATTTATAAAGATATTTTGTATTTACTTAAAGAATAACTAAAGGAAAATGTTTTGGATAGGGTGGAGAGGTATTAGAACACCTATTACAGGGGTGCTCAACCTGTGACCCATAGTGGCCAGGGAAATGCACTTCTATTATATCCTGCGGGTTTGGTGCGCTTTCTGAATTTCTCCTTAATGCAGGTGTTTTCGTGCACTTTCAGAAAGTGTCCCACACCCACAAGATATAATAGAAGTTTATGAAGTGCTGCTAGCCCAAAGGAAAGCCATAGGTGAACTACGCTGCATTCGCATTGCAGGTAAACCACAGGGCATCAGTGTGAAGGCAATCTTATGCCCTGCACACATGGACGGACTTATCGGCAACAAAAGTCTGACAGTCTTTCCGACAGACTTTCGACGGACTTTACGACGGACATTCGAACAAACTGACTTGCCTACACATGGTCACACCAAAGTCCGTGATGGCATGCGACCAGACTAAAATAAGGAAGTTCATAGCCAGTAGCCAATAGTTGCCCTAGCGTCGGTTTTCGTCTGTCGGACTAGCATACAGATGAGCGGATTTTTCGATAGGAACTGGGTCCGGTGGAGTTCCGACGTAAAGATTTGAAACATGTTCCAAATCTAAAGTCCATCAGATTTTCGACAGAAACAGTCCACTGAAAGTCTGATGAAGCCCACACACGGTCAGATTGCCCGCCGGATTCGGTCCGTAGGACCAGTCCGGTCGAAAAGTCTGCTCATGTGGACAGGGCATTAGAGGAGGCTCAGGACAGTAAGGGCTCATTTACATTTCCAGGTTAGGGGGTGGTAAAACCCCACGGTTGAGACATGTTTCTATCACACACCCCCAACCACTGGTGTAGGGTCAGGGGTCACAATGGTGACCATGCCCCATGCTGTCATGGGCCCGTGCGGCCTCCCTCTCACATTCTGTTTTTACCTTGGACAGGAAGGGCGGCATATACAGGAACCGATTCTCGGCATTTTCCTCACGCAACCGCTGAAAACTTGCATCTCCTCCTCTCCCTCCGGTCGGTATTCAGTGGCTGCAGGAAAAAATGCAAAATAAAAAATTCTGAACCATTTTATTTCATTGTGGCGCACACATGGTTACCAAATCACTTAAGTGGCCCTCGCTTTTCAAAAGGTTGAGCACCCCTGACCTTTTTTTTTTTTTTTATTGCCGTCTGTGCCCCCATCAGGGAAATTCCCCCTCTCTATTTGTCCTGTTTACCATTATCATTGGAAGTGAAATGAAAATCCCAAGTTTTGGGTTGTCCCCAAAATGGATAGATGGGAAATTTTCCAATGGAGACACTAGTTTTGGTGACCTGGGGGACTCCAAGGGATTCCCTTAATTTGCAGAGATTTTCTCTTACTTCCTGTTTTGACATTGGGACAGGAAGCAAAGGTAAATCTCCCTAATGGGACATAGATGGTCAAAAAAAACCCAGACAGGGGTTCTAACCCTTTATTAATCTATCCAAAATGAAAAATAAAGTTTTGCCTTTAGTTACATTTTCAAGAAGCCTTTCTCAACCTTTTCAACACAGAGGAACCCTTGAAATATTTTTCCAGTCTCAGGGAACCCCTTGCTAAAAATGACTATATCTACAACTCATGATACATTAGTGTGATGGTCAGTGGGAAGAATGCTCTCTACACTTGTGGTCACTGGGAAGAATTACCCCCTTATAGAAAGCTAAAATGATCAATGATGTCAGTGGAAAGATATCTCTAAAAATAACTGTGAATAAGTAAAGTATCTTGACTACATATGACTAACAAGGGATTAGACCAGTGTGATAGGCATGTACATTGTATTATGTTTGGAGTGATCAGTGGTTTTTGGCAAATGGTGTATATGCTTGTACAGTATATTCACAAAAAAAGTCCCTAAAAATCTGGCGAAATACCCAGATAAAAATAAATATATATTTCTACAAGTAATGGGGTAGATTTACTAAATGTAGTGGGGTGGATTTATTAAAGCATTTGTTAACCCAAAAAAAAAAATGTAGATTCTGGTCTCTAAATCAGATTACACAGCACAGCGCTTGTGCTATGTAATCTGCCCACCTCTGTAAAAAAAAAAAAACCCTAAACCTACAACTTCCTGTATGCCCTCTCTAAACAGACCACCATAACCAGGGCAGCTCCACCCTCATCACCGTGGTCAAAGTGCCTCCCTCTGTGATAGGCTGCCTGCTCTCTGCTCTCCTCCCTCTCCCTCACCCCCCTCCTTCCTCCCTGTCAGCACCCTCTCTGTCTGTCTCCATCCCGGCCCCGCCCCTCCGCCGCTATTATTTTAATATTAAAATATAGAATTTGTCACTGACAGCCTCTCTATTAGAGGCTGGCATAGCACACTGTGTATGTTGTATTTAAAAATGAGCAATGTAAATACTGAATGTCAGCTGTCTTCAGGCAGGTCACATGACTCGTGGCCGCTTTCCAGCTCGGATGGGTGGCTTCTGCGGAGGAGACGAGCGGCCACGTGATCTCCCTTTGACGTCAGAGGGAGATCACGGCCCCTCTCTCAGAAGACATCTATCAGAGCTGGAAAGTGGCCACGAGTGATGAGACCGGCCTGAAGACAGTTTATATTCAGTATTTACAGCGCTCATTTTTAAATACAACAAACACAGTGTGCTATGCCAGCCTCTAATAGAGGGGCTGGCATAGACCTTTTAATAATGCCTTAACCACTTAAGGACCGAGCCTCTTTCTGAGATTTGTTGTTTACAAGTTAAAAACAGGTTTTTTTTGCTAGAAAATGACTTAGAACCCCCAAACGTTATACATTTTTTTTTCTAACAGCCTAGAGAATAAAATGACGGTCGTTGCAATACTTTCTGTCACACCGTATTTGCGCAGCGGTCTTACAAGCGCACTTTTTTTGGAAAAAAAACACTTTTTTGAATTAAAAAATAAGACAGCAGTAAAGTTAGCCCATTTTTTTTTTATATTGTGAAACATAATGTTACGGTGAGCAAATTGATACCCAACATGTCATGCTTCAAAATTGTGCCCGCTCGTGGAATGGCGACAAACTTTTACCTTTAAAAATCTCCATAGGCGTCATTTAAAAAATTCTACAGGTTGCATGTTTTAAGTTACAGAGGAGGTCTAGGGCTAGAATTATTGCTCTCGCTGTACCTCACATGTGTGGTTTGAACACTGTTTTCATATGCGGGCGCTACTCACGTATGCGTTTGCTTCTGCACGCGAGTTCGTCGGGACGGGGCGCGTTTAAAAATTTTTTTTTTATTCTTATTTATTTTTACACTGTTTCTTTTTTTTTTTTTTTTTTTAAGTGTCACTTTTATTCCTATTAAAAGGAATGTAAACATCCCTTGTAGTAGAAAAAAAGCATGACAGGATCTCTTAAATATGAGATCTGGGGTCAAAAATACCTCAAATCTCATATTTACACTAAAATGCAATAAAAAAAAAATTGTTATTTAAAGAAATGGAAAAAAAAAATGGCCCTTTAAGAGCTATGGAGGGAATTGACGTTTTAACGTCGCTTCCGCCCTGCAATGATATGGAGACAAGTGGGGGCCATCTTCCTCTCACTTGTCTCCATGTCAGGCCACAAGAAGGATCCGATTGCCTCCGCCGCTGCCGACAGCTCCGGTAAGCGGCGGCGGAGGGCACCGGATCACGGCGGCAGGGGGGGGCCTCTCCAGCCACCGATAAAAGTGATCTTGCAGCGAATCCGCCTCAGAGACCACTTTTGATCTTAAATTGGACCGCTCACTGAAGAAGAGGATATCGGGGTTATGGCAGCTAGCTGCTTCCATTACAACGACATTCCTCTTCAAACAGTTGACGTATAACGACGGTGGGCGTTCCAGAAGTGGTTAACAAACACTTTAAAGGCACATAGACAGCACTTTGCAAGTGAAGTTGCTCCAGAGCTTAGTAAATGAGAGGAAGTTCTACTCATCCAATCATGTGCAAGCAAAAATGCTGTTTTTTTTTTCCTTGCATGTGATTGGGTATTGTTTGCAATGTGAAGCTTTACCTCATTTACTAAGCTCTGGAGCAATTTTCAAATTGCACAGTCTATTTGTCTTAACCTTCCTGGTGGTAATCCCGAGTGTGGCTCGGGATTGCATTGCAGAATCCTGGTCCAGGTTACTTACATTGTCACCGGGATCCGGCGATGTCCCCCATCTGTGTCCGTGGGCTGTGCCCTCCGTCCGATGCTCTGTGTGCTGGGCCCTGTTCCCTGCGAGCGTCGCAACGCATGGGGGGCGGAGCCCGGCGGAAAATTAAAAAAATACAAAAAACATAACACATACAGTACACTGTAATCTTACAAATTACATTACTGTATCGAATCATTTAATTTCCCTTTTGTCCCTAATGCTTTGTCTAGTGCCCTGCATGCACTTTTATATTATATATACTGTTCTTTCTGCCTGGAAACTTTAGATTATCCATGGTGACCAAAAAGTGTCCCTTTACGTCAAAAATGGTTTTAGACCAGCTAGTAAAAAGAGATAGTAAATTAGAACACTTGCAGAATTGAGCGATAGTGAATCGCGGGGAAATTAATTTTATTATTATTATTATATTATTTTTTTTAATTATTTATAGTTATTTATTATATTATAATTTATATGTGTTTCAAACTTTATCATACCCGGGATGTCTACTAGACTCTTGTTTGGACAGATTTGGACAGATTCAACCCTTCCTGACTAATGACACCACAAAGCAACTTATTCACTCCTTGATTATTTCCCGCCTCGACTACTGCAACTCTCTCCTTAATGGCCTACCCTTAAGCAGGCTATCCCCTCTTCAGTCTATTATGAATACTGCTGCTAGACTAATACAACTCACTAATCCGTGACTGCTGCTCCTCTCTGCCAATCCCTTCACTGGCTTCCCCTACCCCACCGTGTAAAAATCAAAATGCTAACCATAACATACAAGGCCATTCACAACATCGCCCCCATCTACATCACCAACCTCATCTGCAGATATCGCCCAAATTGCCCCCTTCGCCCCTCCCAGGACCTCCTGCTCTCTAGCTCCCTTGTTACCTCCTCCCATGCTCGCCTTCAGGACTTCTCCAGAGCCTCTCCCATCCTCTGGAATCCCCTGCCCCAGTATGTCCGATCAGCCCCTACCCTGTCCACCTTTAGGAGATCCCTGAAAACTCATTTATTCAGGGAAGCCTATCCCACACCCACATAACTGTCCCTGAGCCACCCCCATCAAATCATTCTTTGCAGCTATTACCTTTTGTACCACCACCCCCTCCCTTCAGAATGTAAGCTCTACAAGCAGGGCCCTCCTGTACCTTTTGTATTGAACTGTACTGTAATTGTGTTGTCCCCCTTATACATTGTAAAGCGCTGCGTAAACTGTTGGCGCTATATAAATCTCATATAATAATAATAATTTAAGTGTGTTATTACTCAGAATTACAGGCCTATAATATAAAATGCATTTTCTATGCAAAACAATGTACCGCTTTGAGATTCAAAAATCTGACATAATCATACCGCCAGGGAGGTTAACGTAGAACTATAGGTTGTAATATGTTCACCGATTTATGTGGGACATTGTTGTGTGTATGTACACATGCAGTCAATGTTGACCAGGCCAGAATGACAATGACAGAATGGTTGATTTGTCCAACTGAATTTTAACAGCTGAAGACTCTTTGATGTGTTAATCTTATGCAAGTCTATTTGAACATCTCAAATGGTATTCAGGTGGTATCTGTTAATCTAATCTAATTACATATATCTAAAGGGGACTTGTTGATGTTGATATGCGGGAGTGCAAATTGGGGTGGTTCACGGCTGTTCACGGCTGGGGGTTGTTGTCTGTTTGATAGACTAAATCTTATCAAAGTCCTAAATTGAAACAACCAATCAAATTGCTCAGCCATTCAATGCCTAGTGAATATAACACGGCATTCAGTCTATAGTTTAGGTGAGGCTTGTCTGTGTATGCACACAGACCTATGAACATGGGGTTCTGAATTATATCTACTCTGTCGGATTTTTCTGTCATCTGTGGACTTTGTTCTGTGTTGGAAGTCAATAAAGTGCATCTCTCTGGAAGAATTGGGTTGCTGCGGAAGAGTACTTACATCATCATTATAATCATACATAAATATTAATTATCATACCCACTCTACATCATATCACCCAGTATATATTAATATACCCGATCACTACATTGGTGCCGTTCAAGTGACCAGAAGAGCATTTTCGGACTTAGTAACAGAAGTCGGTGGTGACAACAAACCTGTGAGGTGGACAGAAGTCTGATGAAGAACCAAGAGCTGTGCTGTGACTCTAATGTCTGGTGGTGACATAAAAGAGTCTGGTCTACAAATTTAAACAAGTTGGGAACCCCAGGATTAATCTCTGGAGATTGGAAACAACAAAAAAAAGGACTGTGTCATGTACCAGAAGACCTGAACTGGAAGCTAATAGAGTAACCAATGCGGTGAGTAAAATATTTCCTTTTTTTAATTATTAGTAATATAGTCAAAATGCTTACTCAGTGTGAAGCTAGTGTCAGTTCTGATAAAGTTAACAGATGGGTATTAAAATGTATTAAGCGCCATGGCGGTCCTTATGAAATTCCAGAAAAATGTAAGCAGACATGGACGATGATGAAGGAATTTTTAGAGAAAAATGTTTTTGATAGCAAAATTTCAGAAAGTAAAAGAAAAGGTTGTATTATACAGGGCTTGTTATCTTGCTGTTTAACAATGGAAAGTTCTTTAAAAGGTAAGGTTGAGGAAATTACCCAGTTACAGAAGGCAGTTGATAATAGCAACAATGTTTGTGAGAGGTTACAAAACCAATCAGACACTGAGACAGTAAATTTAAAGTTGCATGCGGTTACCATTGGTGAAGTCTTAATTGAGAAATCTAAACGTTGTGATGAATTATTAGAGGAAAATGAGAGATTAAAATTAAGAATTATGGAATTAGAGAAGAGATCTCAGGAATGCAGATATGCATCTAATCTTGGATTCAGCTATCTGCAGCAAAATACAGACACAGACTCTCTATCAAATGAAACAGAACCTCATATTAAATCTGATAATTCATTACCAGCTGCCCCCACTGTGACTACCACAGTTTAGAACAATAATAATAATACAGGTGAAGTTCAGCTTGTAATGAAGCCTTTGAAACCAAAATTATTAGACGCAATTCTTAAAGAAATAGGAATGGTTCCATACCATGATTTAAACAGATTTTTAAAATGGTTTTGTGACGTGCAGCAGGTCAGAGATATGTACAATCTCAACCCATCTGACTTAGAAAGAGTTTTGCAACATTCTTTAGGAAGTGGTCTTTGGATGAGAATTAAACAGATCTGTATTCAGCCTCTGAGGACAAGGGACATATTACTGGAATTATTATGTGTTTTGTATGGTGTACGTTCTGATGTTACTATTAATGGGAATATCCAACAAATGCAAAATGAATCTCCCTATGAATTGTCACACAGGATAGCAACTATTATGGAATTATTGGTCGGTATAATCTTGCATTTGAGCATGGTGGCTCGATACATATGAGTATGTTTCTAGATGCGTTGCATGAAGATATCAAACAAAATATTTTATTAGTTACCCCAAATCCGCATGATTTAAAAGACATATTGTTGAGAGCAGACCATTTATGGAGAAAGTCAAATGAGCAGGCTGTCAAAATTGATTTAGCCACATTGTTTAGGACAAATACTGAGCATAAAGATCAGAAGATAACATCCTATGATAACCAGAGAGGACACTCCAGGTCAAACATAGGTGATATTAATATGAAAAACAGAGCTGACCAAAATAATAATAAGAAAAGGTCCAAGACTTGGATACCCTTTTCTCAGTTAAAACAAAAATATGACCACCTGAAGATTGAGTATGACAAGATGAGAGGGGAACGTGATAAATTATTAGAGCAGTTGAAGGGTGTACAAGGTGTACATTCTCCAGATCTGTTTTTGAATGCAAATGACACTTCTCTAGCAGTGGGGGTGAATTAGCTCCAAACTGTAAATATGTAAATAGTGCTTTGTTTAAACTTCAAACAACGTTTAAGGACCTTGCTAATGAGTTTTGTTGGAGAGTTTTTTGTCTTTCAGATATTGACATTTAAATGACGGTGAATAGCAGAAGCACAGTCTGAAATTGCTGGCTAGTGGGGGAGAATTATGGGAGAAATGCTAAATAGACAACAAGGAATTATAAAGAATTCATCAAGCAATGGACCTTTTTTTTTTTTTTCTTTTTTCTTCAACGCCCTAATTTTTAATTTTTCTCCCTTTTCCTGGTATATTTTGCTTTTCATTTTTTTTAATTTTCTTTATGTTTTATTTCTTGAACTTTATCTTAAAACCAAAGAGAAACCTAAAATAATTTTCATAACATCTGTACATATACATAATGTGTATTGATCAATATATTTGACATCTAAGGTGAGATGCTGCACAATGGCTTGGCATAGCATAAATCATAGTATGTTGGGTGGTTTTCCTAAATTTATAAGAGGGGTGAGTGAAATTCATCACTCTAGTCATGATTTGAAACTTTGTTAAATCAGTTGTTTATAATATGCTAAAGGCTATGACATATATGGATGAAAAAGACCTTTCTACCTTTCATGGTGAAGATACTGGCAAGAATTTCCACTGCCGCTTTGTCTGGATAGAAGATCTGATAAACACTGATGTCAAGCTGATTCTATCTGAACCATCGTGTGGGGGTATATGTATATGTTGGCATACCATTCAAGTGTAATTGTGGACTGAATGATCCAAGTAACTGCTTTATTGAAGGCAATGAGGGGTCGGCCTACAGCAAATTACAAAAGCAAATTGTGACTGGCAATCAACAAAGATGGACTTATGAATGTCAAGTGCAAGGAAATAGTTTGAAGCACAGTTTTTACTGCCATATCCAAACCTTTTGACCTTGAAAGTGAGTGCTGGTACATTGATAGTTCTTCTTACTATAAAGATGAAAGTAGAGTGTTTGCGTAAAAGCATCTTTAAAAATGGAAACCTTGAGCCTGGAGATGAAAAAAATCCTGGACTTATGTGGATTGGAGTTCCCAGAGCATACCAAGTTTACTTTCAGTGAGATGGTGAGAGATGTGATTAAGTCAGACCAAAGGATGGACTGTGACATCAGCTCGTCTTTGCGCAATATTCAAGATCTTGATGTGATATAAGGCCTAACAGCTATATGGGCCACTGATGTTTACCAAATCCTTTTCCAGTCATGGTCTAAAAGTTATATTATCTAATAACTGTTTCATGGGGGGGGCGGAGCCGGCGCGCAGCATGTGAGGACGTCTTGAGAGGAGCTCTCCCTGCAGATTCTACATCCTGACCTAATCCTGTGAGCTAAAGCCGGCGTTTTGCCCTGGACTGCTGGGGTATGAGTACCGGACCCTCCGGAGAGCCTCAGGGGATGGTGAAATACGGGCCTCCGTGGCCAAAAACACCGGGGGAGAGACTGGCCCGTTATGCCTGGGGCTCTCAAGATGGCGCCGCGGCGCCGGGCAGAGAGGAGGATGAGGAATGGCCGCCACTCCAGCAGCAGCATGAGGACACAGAAAGACCACAGCCTGCTTCCTCTGGTCGGGTGAGTCCCAGAATACAGAGGGACTGTACTATGCGCAGGGGGAGATCCCTGGACAGGGATGAGGGACCCATACATGATACAGACAGGGCCCTGGAGGAGGAGGGAGAACCGTCCCTTAAGCAAATAATGGCTGCCATACAGGGATGTCAGGCTAAGCTGCTAGACCACTTTGGGGAACTGCAAATGGAATTCTCCTTTATGAAACATGATATGCAGAAGCTTAGAGAAAAAGCCCAGGCTACTGATCACCGCATTGCTGCTCTGGAGGACACTGTTAGACCTATGACCACTGATAACCAAATCATTAAAAAGACCCTCTCTGAGCACACTCTTAAAATGGCTGACATGGAGGACCGCATGAGAAGAAATAACATAAGGCTGGTGGGGTTCCCTGAAGGAGTGGAAGGTAGTCATCCTGAGGAATTCCTGGAGGACTGGCTGAAGGAGAATATGGCCCCTGGAACTTTCACTGCTATGTTTGCTATAGAGAGGGCACACCGTGTACCAGGTAAACCACCAAAGGGAGCAATCCCCAGACCCATGATAGCAAAGATTCTGCACTTCAGGGACAGAGAAAATATCCTGAAAGGAGCCAGGACAGGCCCTGAGCTGAAGTGTCATAATTATCGGATATCTATTTATCCTGATTTCTCTGCCACCACGCAAAAACAGAGGGCTTCCTTCTATCCGATAAAGAAACGGCTTAGAGAACTGAACCTGATGTACAGTATGCTATACCCAGCAAAACTACGCATTGTGGATAATGGCAAAACACATTTTTTTACCACCCCCACGGAGGCTGCTGATTGGCTGGATGCGAGGGGACGATCGAGAAGAGGGGACTCTCCAAGATCACCTTAAACTACTACATACAGATGAAGATGCTGGGGGATAAGGGATGTCAGGAGAAGGAAACATGGCGGACGCTGAGCTGCTCTTTTACCGCCCTTTTTTCCTCACAACCCTATTTATAAGGTGTAGAGAGGCACTGAATGGGGCCCTTGGATGGGTCTTTATGCACCCGGCAGTCCGGAGGACTACAGAAGATATATGTTTGCTGCTTTCAAATGCTCAAGAATACCTTTAACACCGAAGGAATCTGCAGGGTTTTTTTTCTCCTTTCGGAAACAAAGGTTTTTTTTTTTTTGTTGTTTACCTATTTTCACTTGAGACCTGAGGAGTGGAACAAGAAGTCTTCCTCTTCTCCTTAAATACTTATATATTCTTTATTTTTGTGTTACAGGTTTTTTATTTTCTGTGGGGGGGTTTTTTTCTCTCACAATTGAACTCACTCCTCACAGTGCTGGAGCCTGTGTGTTTTTTTGAAAACACACATCCGTTATAACCTCTTTTAGGTTAAAGGTTTTGGGAATGAAGTGCCTTGCAAGTTGGGGGCGGGTACAGGGTGGGGGGAGGGGGACAAGGAGGGGGGAGGGGGGAAGTATTAGGGAAAACCATCATTATGCTTTGTGTATGCTCATGATTTTAAGCTCACTTTTGATATCTGCTGTCTGCCTTATATGTTGCTGCTCACCAGGATGGGGAGGGGGGGTGCTGGAGCCCTGGAGGATGCCCTACCTGAACGATGGGAGCGAGGAGGAGGGGGAGGGGGGGGATTCTTGCTTTACCCACTATGGCTGTTAACCTTAGAGTGATCTCCTGGAACGTTAGAGGTCTTAACTCCAAATTTAAAAGGTCACTGGTCTTTGATTATCTAAAAAAATATAAACCGCATTTAATATTGTTGCAGGAGACACATCTGCAGGGCTCCAGGACTCTCTCTTTAAAAAGGGCGCATATTGCTGGGGCTTACCATGCAAGTTACTCTTCATTTGCTAGGGGAGTGTCCACACTTGTGGCTCAATCCCTACCCATATGTATTCATGCAATAAAAACGGATATAAAGGGTAGATATGTTATTACAGTGATAAAGGTGCATAACAGGTTCATGACCTTTGTGAACTTGTATGTCCCGCCTCCCTTCTCCCTGTCTCATCTGGATGATATGCTTCAAGCGACTTTTGAGATAGCGGAAGGGAGGATTTTCATTTTGGGGGACTTCAATGCGGTGGTGGATCCGACAAAGGACAAGTTAGATGCACCGCCGAGAATGCCAACACCGCTTGCGAAGTGGATGTCAGCCCACGGCTTCTGCGATGCATGGCGGGCGAGACACCCAGAGATCAGGGAATATTCTTGCTACTCTGAGACACATAAAACACTGTCTAGGATAGACACGGTATTGGTTGAACCTGAGGGACTACAATTGGTGGCTGGGGTGAGGTACTTACCTAGAGTGCACTCGGACCATTCACCCATACTAGTGGATATTGTAGTGGGACAGAGACAGGGTATCAGACACTGGAGGATGGAGGCTAGTTGGTTGCAGGAGGAATATGTTAAAATTAAATGTAATGAGACTATTCAGCGGTTCTGGAAGGAAAATAAGGAAGTTGGCTCTGATCTAATAAAGTGGGAGGCATTCAAAGCTACTCTACGAGGGGTGTTCATGGCGGAGGTGGGTAGTTTCAAGAAGCAACTGGCCTCTTCAATAATGGACAGGGAACGTGAGGTATCTCTAGCTGAGGCAGAATACGTTAGGCGACCAACTAGAGAGGGTTTGTGTACTCTCCAGGATAAGACACGGGCATACAAGGAAATACTGACTGACCAGACTACCAAACTTGGACTTGCGCAACGTAGACGTATCTTTGAATTTGGGGACAAGAATAGTAGACTGTTGGCATATTTGGCACGGCCAGAATACACACCCATCTGTATAACGAGTATTTATGATTGGGGTGGAGTAGAGGTGAGTGATTCCGAGGGTGTACTGCAGGTCTTTGTTCAATTTTATAAAGAACTTTACAAGTCATGCATCCTACCGGGAGGTAACACTTTAGAAAATTATCTAAATGATATTGATCTTCCCAAGTTAACAAATCTAGACCGTGCAGAGCTGGAGGCTGACATATCTGTGGAGGAGGTTGCGGGGGCGATAGCTTCTTTTGCCCCTAGGAAATCTCCGGGCCTAGATGGTATACCCTCGGAGTGCTATAATACCTTTAGGGGTGGGTTGGCGCCCCGACTATTGCAAGTGTTCCTGACTGCGCGGCGGGAAGGGAAACTTCCCCCCTCTATGAGAGAGGCCTTGGTGGTTCTGATACATAAAGGGGGAAAAGATCCTAAAGAATGTGAATCCTATAGACCCATCTTATTGATGAATGTCGACACCAAGATACTAGCGAAAGTATTGGCGGGGAGACTGCAGTCGGTAATCTTAAAATTAGTTAACCCGGATCAGACAGGCTTTATACAAGGGCGCTGTGCACAAATGAATGTTAGAAGGTTATTTATTAACCTACAGACGGATCATGACAATTCCGGGGAGAGAGTGGTGGCCTCTTTGGACACCAAGAAGGCCTTTGATTCGGTCGAGTGGGCCTATCTGTTTGGTCTCCTGGAGATATTGGGATTCGGGCCTATATTTATATCCTGGGTGAAGCTGTTATACACTGACCCATTGATCAGGGTGAGGGTAAATGGCATTATATCTGAGCCCTTCTCTGTCCTCCGGGGGACCAGGCAGGGGTGCCCGCTATCTCCCCTTCTTTTTGCTTTGGCCATAGAGCCACTTGCGGCAAAGATAAGGGATACTCCCCATCTGAATGGACTTCGGGTGGGGGGGATTGAGGAGCGAGTCTCCCTTTATGCGGATGACATGCTTTTGTACCTCCAAGATATGGGTGCTTCATTATCCACGGCCTTCCGGTTGATACAGGAATTTGGAGACTACTCTGGGTTCCGTATCAATTGGAGCAAATCATCCCTGTTTGCTATAGATGACACAGTGACGGTCCCGGCGGAATCCCCCATTCAACTATCCCAATCCTTTAAATATCTGGGAGTGGTGATTCAACTTCCCATCTCGGGATATATAGATCTTAATTTGAGACCGGTAGTGGAGGCTCTTCGTGAGAAGGTGCAGCGGTGGAGGAATATGCCATTGACAGTGATGGGTCGTATAAACCTATTTAAAATGATTGTCCTGCCAAAGCTGTTGTACGTTCTATCGAACTCGCCTGTATATGTCTCGGTGAAAACGTTTAAACGCATAGACTCCATTGTGGTGGATTTCTTGTGGGGAACCAAGGCTCCCAGGTTATCCCTAGCAATCCTGAAACTACCAATAACTCGGGGGGGGGGGGGGGGTTGGCTATGCCGGACATGAGATCCTATTTCTTTGCATCCCAAATGACATTCTTGCATTGGCGATGCTTCCCCCAGATACCTAATGCCACTACTCTACTGGAGGCGGCTGTTGCCACATCTCAGGAAACATTACTGAACATCCTGTTTAGAAAAGAGATACCAGGGAGAGGGATGGGATCTGTTATGGCACTACCAGGTAAGGTATTCCATCTTTGTGCGCAGAAAATAATGGATGACCCGCTATGGTTATCACCTAATTGTCCCCTCTGGTATAATAAATCTCTAAAAGAGTTCTGCAAAATAGAGGATGGGCATGGATGGGCCAAATTTGGGATAAAATATTTACATCACATATACCAGGATGGCAGGCTAATATCCTTCGCACAACTGAGGGAGCAGTTTGGTGTACCTAGGACATGGAAGTTCAGATATACCCAACTGCAGCACGCAGCGACAGCCCAGTTCGGGAGGGGGGAGGTGAAGGTACAAAACACAACCCTGGAAAAGGTCCTGATGGACCCGGAACCGGCCAAGCGTATATCTAGATACTACAAGGAGATTAGATTGGGAGGACCTGACCTGACCGCTAGGACCAGAAGTAGGTGGACGACTTTCATTCCGGAACTGACTGAGGAATTGTGGCAGGAGGTACTCGATACATATTTCGTATCGGTGATTTCCTCCACGGATAGAATGATACAGCTTCGATATTTACACCAGATGTACTACACTCCAACTAGACTATTTAAAATGCACAGAAAAGACAACCCAGAATGTCATAAATGTAGGGGAGATGAGGGAACTTTCCTTCATATGGTGTGGGATTGCCCTAAGGTAAGACCTTTATGGTCTCAGGTGACTGAGTTCATATCTGACCACTTTGGTCTTCCAAACATATGCTCTCCTATGAGGTGCCTGTTGGGGATTTTTGATCAGGAAGAGATGAATACAAATACTAAATTGTTCCTTAGACTTCTCTATTTTGGGGTGAGAAAACTGATCGCTCGACGATGGATTCATGATGAACAACTCACCATGGGAATGTGGATAAAAATAATAAATGATGATGTACTTATGTATAGAATGACATACGAGGCGAGAGGAGCCCCCAAAAAATTTAGGAAAGTGTGGTGTAGGTGGACTGAATCCAAAAATACCTTATCGGTAGAAGAAGAGGAGAGCAATGGCGCAGAAAGAATCTAGGCGATGATGAGGGTGGACAGTAGAGTGTTGAAAGAATGGATGCATACAATATTAGGGGCAGATAAATAATGAGGGGGGGTGGGAAGGGAGGGGAGGGAGTTCATACAGGGGGGGGGGGTCTTTTGAGAGTTTGTTTTCTCTCTGGTTGAAACCAAAGTTCCAATTTTTATGTTGACTGTCCAGGCGCTCTTCTTTCTGAGTGGTTTTCTAGTGAAATATGATATACATATAAATAAAGATTTCTTAAAAAAAAAAAAAAAAAAAAAGAGCAAAACAATTAGGTTGAATGAAGTAAAAGGTGGTCTTAACATTGAAAGCAATAACTACAAAACATGTGAAACTGGATGAGCCATATGTGTAGAGGTAACATGTTATCTTTAATGAGATGTAAAGCGAACTATTGTTTACAGAATGTGATGTAACATGTCAATATGCTCAATAAAATCTCGTTTAAAAAAAAAACTGTTTCATGGGGATATTTTAGAGGCTGGTCGAAGAGAGATGTAACCAGTTTCAACTTCATATTTTATATGAGCCATTGTAAAGCATCCAGTACCTTCAATTGTAATGATATTTTTTGTTGTTTGATTTATGGGTCAGTTCTAGTAGTTAGAACCGACCCAAGTGGGGGTATATGTTGTAATATGTTCACCGATTTATGTGGGACATTGTTGTGTGTATGTACACATGCAGTCAATGTTGACCAAGCCAGAATGACAATGACAGAATGGTTGATTTGTCCAACTGAATTTTAACAGCTGAAGACTCTTTGATGTGTTAATCTTATGCAAGTCTATTTGAACATCTCAAAGGGTATTCAGGTGGTATCTGTTAATCTAATCTAATTACATATCTAATGGGGACTTGTTGATGTTGATATGCGGGAGTGCAAATTGGGGTGGTTCACGGCTTTTCACGGCTGGGGGTTGTTGTCTGTTTGATAGACTAAAGCTTATCAAAGTCCTAAATTGAAACGGCCAATCAAATTGCTCAGCCATTCAATGCCTAGTGAATATAACACGGCATTCAGTCTATAGTTTAGGTGAGGCTTGTCTGTGTATGCACACAGACCTATGAACATGGGGTTCTGAATTATATCTACTCTGTCGGATTTTTCTGTCATCTGTGGACTTTGGACTTTGTTCTGTGTTGGAAGTCAATAAAGTGCATCTCTCTGGAAGAATTGGGTTGCTGCGGAAGAGTATTTACATCATCATTATAATAATACATAAATATTAATTATCTATACACCCATACATATACCCGATCACTACACTATAGGCATAACTTTTTTTTTTAATTTTGGATAGAGTTAGGGAGGGTTATAACCCTTATCAGTTTTTTTTTTTTTGGTGTCCACATTGGAAGATGTCCCCTCTATTACTTTTCTGGAGACAACCCATAATGTAGGATTTTTTTAACTTTTACTTTCAATGATAATGGTAAACAGGACAAACAGAGATGGTAATCTCCCTAACAGGGGCAAAAACAGCAATAAAAACTGAAGTTCTAATCCCTCTCCACTCTATCCAAAATGAAAAAAAAGTTTTCCCTTTAGATATACTTTAAGTAAATCAACCCCAATGATTTCTATATATAGGTTTTTATGCATTATTGTTGAGATAACTGATCTAAAAAGGCAGAGGCTACTCAAAATTGGCTATTATATTAACCACTTCCCGCCCGCCGTATAGTAAAATGGCGCTTGATTGGAGCAGCTCTTGTTCTGAGACAAAAGTCACATGACGGCGCCCAGTGTAGCCGCAATCGCGGGTGCGCGGCGATTGTGGACACATTGTGTTCCTGGGACACAGCGCGACCCTGATCCCAGGAGAGCCGCGGCCGTGGCTCTTTACCCATGTGATCGGCTGTGTCCAATCACAGCCAATCACATGTAAACAAGGAAGTGCTGTTTATCGGCTCCCCTCACCTCACACTGACAGAGTGCGGGGTGAGGAGATCCAATCAGCGGCATCTCCTCACAGGGAAGACATGTAAAGGTAATCAGGGCACTTATCATCAGTGTCCTGATTACAATGCAGCCCCAATAGTGCCCATCAGTGATGCCACTCTGTGCCCATCAGTGACACCAGTCTGTGCCCATCAGTTACACCAGTCTGTACCCATCAGTGACACCAGTCTGTGCCCATCAGGCCAATCAGTTATGCCAATCAGTGCTGCCTTTCAGTGCCGCCCATCAGTTCCCATCAGTGCCACCTATCATTGCCTATAAGTGCCATCTATCAGTGTGCATATCAGTGCCACCTATCAGTGCCCATCAATGCTGCATATTTGTGCCACCCCAGCAGTGTCCATCAGTGCTGCCTCATCAGTGCAGCCTCATAAGCGCACATCAGTGAAGAAGAAAAATGACTTCATTATAAAATTTTCTGACAGAAACTAAAAATAAACTTTTTGGTCTTTTTAAATTTTTTTAGCAAAAAATAAAAAGCCCAGCGGTGATTAAATACCACCAAAAGAATGCTCTATTTGCATGACCGTGCAAATGTCTTTCAAAGCGACAGCACTGAAAGCTGAAAATTGGCCTGGACGGGAAGAGGGTGAAAGTGCTGGGTATTGAAGTGGTTAAAGTGGTTAAAGTGGTTAAAGGGTAAGTTCACCTTTACATAAAAATCTGGTCAACTTACACAGCACCCTCTTCTCACCGAGTCCTGCTGACTTGCAGCGCGGCGATCTCCCGTTATGAGCCCTGTTATACTACAGGGCCAGACTGGGAATAATTTCATACCAGCGCCATAGCATTATTATACCAGCCCAACATCATACGTCATTATTTTCTTGTTCATGTAAGGGAAAACCATGCATTTTAAAGCACTTTTGAAGAGTGTACATATATAGAGAGTGTACTATATATAGAGAAGACAAATATGAAAGCACATAGGCCTTTATATATATAAAAGCAAATTCCAGTTAAAAGTGGTAAAAGTGGTCAATCATCAAGGGGGACCACAGTAACTCTGAGATATAAGGGGGAAAACTTTAAATCAGTGCCCCCTTACATTATTGTATTCACTCATCCCCTTCCATCAGTGACCACCCCCCCCCCCCAGACTGGCCTGGCGGTGCTGTCACTGATCTCCTCTCAGGTGCACCATGCAAGGCTCAGTCAGTCGGCTCCAGCTTGGTGGCTCTGGTTTTATCCCATAGTCTCCTCTCCACAGTCCACACACGTCTGACTTCTCCCATGACCCCCATCCTGGCAGCACTCCCACTCTTGACTCCTCTCCAGACTCCCTCAGAGACTGCAGACATGAAATAAGACAAGAGATGGTCAGAGGTTGCGGACATGATACAAGAGATGGTTAGAGACTGCAAACATGATACAGAAGATGGTTAGAGACTGAGGACATCATACTAAAGATGGTAAGAGAATGCAGACATGGTACAAGAGATGGTCAGAGACTGCAGACATGGTACAAGAGATGGTCAGAGACTGCAGACATGGTACTAGAGATGGTCAGAGACTGTGGACATGGTACAGGAGATGGTCAGAGACTGCAGACTTGCTACAAGAAATCAATGCAGCCTCACCAGTGCCCATCAAATGCAGCCTCACTGTGCCCATAAATGCAGCCTCACTGTGCTCATCAATGCAGCCTCACTGTGCCCAGCAATGCAGCCTCACCTTGCCCAGCAATGCAGCCTCACTGTGCCCATCATTGCAGCCTCACTGTGCCCATCATTGCAGCCTCACTGTGCCCATCATTGCAGCCTCACTGTGCCCATCATTGCAGCCTCACTGTGCCCATCATTGCAGCCTCACTGTGCCCAGCAATGCAGCCTCACTGTCACGTACCTTCAGATAGAGCCTGATGAGCAGAGGAAGGCCTCTCGTACAGCCCCGGTTCAAGGACCACTGAGGTTGCAACAGTGGCTGCAAGAGAGCGGTGGGGTAGGAGTGCCTGCAGTGTTCTCCGTTAGTAGATACAGGGCTTTTTTTCAGCAGGAACTAGGAGGAAATCAGTTCCACCACCTCTGGCTCGGGTGTTCTGTTCCCTGCTCACCACTATCACTTGGTAACACTGAAGTCCAGCTTCTGCGTTTACAAGTGATAGCTTATCTCCCAGTAGCTCCCACAGGTCATATCTCCTGCGCAGATCCCACTGAGTGCCAGACAGGGACAAGGGAGATACAGAACAGGTGCCCAGGGTTTAGTGCAGTCATGGGCAGGAGAGCGTGCGTGGTAGGCTGCACCCTCTGTGGTCTCCATTTTTTCCCCTGGTGACCAGTTGTTGATGCTTCTACTGCATGATCTCCCTTGCAAGTGACTGTAGTATAGTATAGTATGCTGGGAGGTACTACAGCTGGATAGGTGCTTCAGCTTAATATTGCAACAAAGGTAAGACATATGACAGATGGTGGAGCTTTTAAGGAGGAGGGAGAAGATGAGGGCAGTGGACAGAGGAGTTGTATGCAGAGGGAAGAGCTACTATTTGATGCCATTTGGCAGGTATGTAGGTTTGGCAGGCATGGTTAAGTTCCTGCACCTTTTCTCTGAGAAAAAAAGCCCTGAGTAGATATATAGGAGAGGCCGGTAGCAGCGGGTGCTGATTGACCCTGATGTGATGCAGAGATGATGCAGATGCCAGGTGCTGCGGGCAGGGCCGGACTGGCTTGCCGGGATACCGGGAGATTTCCCGGTAGGCCGCCTGAGTTGCTGCGGCTGCAGTGCTCCCCTCCTGCTCCTGTGTGTCACGGAGCTGGCTGTGTCTGTGTTCGGCGGCCGCGCTGTAACATGGTCCCGCCCCCCTAGACCGGCTTGTGTGATAGTGGATAGAATCAGTGTTCCGCCTATCACACGAGCCGGTCTAGGGGGGTGGGACCATGTTACAGCGCGGCCGCCGAACACAGACACAGCCAGCTCCGTGACACACAGGAGCAGGAGAGAGGGACGGAGCAGGAGAGAGGGACACTATACATGCCCGCCCATACAGTCCGCCCTGTGTGCCTCAGCCTGTATAGGAGGATCGGCGGGGGCAGAGGAGGGGGGCCGCATATAGAGGAAATGAGCTTTCTATATTCCTCCATGCAGCCGCTGAATACTTGCAGGAGGGAGAGGAGGAGAATCAAGTATTCAGCGGCTGCATGGAGGAATATAGAAAGCTCATTTCCTCTATATGCGCCCCCCAGCCGATCCTCCTATCCAACTTCTTTTACTAGCCCCCCCCAGTTCCTCTTGTGCTCCCCCCCATGCTCTCCTCCCCTCACCACACTCTCCAGCCCCCCCCCCCCACAGTTCTCTCCACCCCTGTTTTTTCTGCCCCCCCCCTGCTCTCCAGCTCTCCCCATCCTACTCTAGCCACCATCCCAGTGCTCTTCACTCCCCCAGTGCTCTCCACCCATGTTCTTTCTCCCCCCCCCAGTGCTCTCCAGCTCTCCCCATCACTCTCCAGCCCCCACCCCAGTGCTCTCCGCCCCCCACAGTGCTCTCCAGCCCCCCATTCTCCGCACCCCTGTTTTCGGTCCCCCCGGTGCCCTCAAGCTCCACCCATCGCTCTCCAGCCCCCCCGTGCTCTCCACGCCTGTTTTTTTTTGGCTCCCCCTCCAGTGCTCTCAAGCTTCCCCCCCAGCACTCTCCGCTCCCCACCCCTGTACTCTCCAGTCCCCCGTGATTTCCACCCCTGTTCTTTCTGGCCCCCACTGGTGCTTTCAAGCTCCCCCCATTGCTCTCCACTCCCCCCTGCTCTTTGTACCCCCCAGTGCTCTCCACCCCTGTTTTTCTGCCCCTCCCCCAGTGCTCTTCGCCACCCCACACTCTTAGCCCCCCGTGCTCTTTGCCCCCCCGTGCTCTCCACTCCTGTTTTTTTTGGCTCCCCCTCCAGTGCTCTCAAACTTCCCCCCCAGCACTCTCCGCTCCCCACCCCTGTACTTTCCACTCCCCCCTGCATTTTGCCCCCACCCATGTGCTCTCCAACCCCCGCCAGTGCTCTCCAGTCCCCCGTGCTTTCCACCCCTGTTCTTTCTGGCCCCCACTGGTGCTTTCAAGCTCCCCCCATTGCTCTCCACTCCCCCCTGCTCTTTGTACTCCCCAGTGCTTTCCACCCCTGTTTTTCTGCCCCTCCCCCAGTACTCTTCGCCACCCCACACTCTTAGCCCCCACAGTGCTCTCCACCTCTGTTCTTTTTGGACCCCCAGTGCTCTCAAGTCCCCCCCCCCCAGCGCTCTCCGCTCCCCATCCCTGTGATTTCCACTCCCCCCTGCTCTTTGCCCCCACCCATGTGCTCTCCAACTCCGCCAGTACTCTCTGCTCCCCCTTCTTTCCAGCTCCCACCCAATGCTCTCCACTTCCCCAGGACCAGAGGACAGGCTGACTGGGGCTGGAAAATGAGGATGGCTGAAGGTGCAGGTGGCCAGGGACCACTCCATCTCACAGCAAACAGATCCTCTGGAAGGAGCACTGTCCGCATCCAAAACGAGAACAGACCCTGCCTGCTGTTGGCCATCATGGATATCCTGCTGGCATGCAAGGTACCGTACCGAGCATCAACAACACACCTTCCCACAGACAGGGACTGCTGACTGGGCCATGGGGCACAGGAGGGGCTGCAATGATGGGCACAGTGAAGCTGCATTCCTGGGCACAGTGAGACTGCATTCACGGGCACAGTGAGACTGCATTCACGGGCACAGTGAGACTGCATTTGATGGGCACAGTGAGGCTGCATTTGATGGGCACAGTGAGGCTGCATTGATGGGCACAGTGAGGCTGCATTGATGGGCACAGTGAGGCTGCATTGATGGGCACAGTGAGGCTGCATTGATGGGCACAGTGAGGCTGCATTGATGGGCACAGTGAGGCTGCAATGGTGGGCACAGTGAGGCTGCAATGGTGGTCACAGTGAGACTGCATTTGATGGGCACAGTGAGGCTGCATTGATGGGCACAGTGAGGCTGCATTGATGGGCACAGTGAGGCTGCATTGATGGGCACAGTGAGGCTGCATTGATGGGCACAGTGAGGCTGCATTTGATTGGTACTGATGAGGCTGCACTTGATGGGCTCTGGTGAGGCTGCATTTGATGGGCACTGGTGAGGCTGAATTGAGCTCCTGAATCATGTCTGCAGTCTCTGACCATCTCCTGTATCATGTCTGCAGTCTCTGACAATCTCCTGTATCATGTCTGCAGTCTCTGACCATCTCTTGTATCATGTCTGCAGTCTCTGACCATCTCTTGTATCATGTCTGCAGTCTCTGAGGGAGTCTGCAGAGGAGTCAAGAGTGGGAGCACCGCCGAGATGGTGGTCATGGGAGAAGTCAGACAAGTGTGGACTGTGGAGACTAGACTATAGGATAAAACCAGAGCCACCGAGCTGGAGCCGACTGACTGAGCCCTACACGGTGCACCTGAGAGGAGGTCAGTGACAGCACTGCTAGGCCAGTCTGAAGGGGGGGTCACTGATGTAAGGGGGGAGTGAATACGATAATGTAAGGGGGCACCGATATAAAGCACAGCCTTATATCAGTAACCCTCCCCCCCTTACCTTAGTGTATTCTTTCTGCGGAAGGTGGTTTCCCCCCCCCCTCCCACGTTCTGAGTTCCTGGGGTCCCCCTTGATGATTGATCACTTACCACTTTTAACTGGAATTTGCTTATATAAAGCCCTATGTGATTTCATATCTGTCTTATCTATATATAATACACTCTTCAAATGTGCATTTTATGGTTTTCCCTTTCATGAACAAGAAATCAATGACGTTATGCTGTTGCGGTGGTATAATAATGCTGTGGGGCTGGTATGAAATTTTTTCCAGGGCTGGATGTTATTCCCAGTCCGGCCCTGGCTGCGGGTGCAGGTAAGCTGCAGATGCAGGGATGAGACAGGTGCCGGGTGCTGCGGATGCAGGTGTACTGCAGATGTGTACAGCAGATGCAGAGATGATGCAGGCTAGTGGGGTTGAGAAGACTAGTGCAGAGTCAGACAAGCCAGGGTCATACACAGGAAGGCAGATACAGCAAGATGTTAGGCAAAGAATAGTCAAATTCAGGCAAAGGTTTGGCATCAGGAGATCAAGCAGAATAGCAGAATCAGAGTCAAGACAAGCGGGGTCAGGTTTTGAGATAATCAGGATAGTCAGGAAAAGCCGGGTCAACAAGATCAAGGATAGGCACAGGATACAGGATACAGGGAGAGACTGCAGATCAGACAGGAAAGGCCCTAGTGCAATTGTCATCCTTATGTACTGTATGTCATTGGTGCCAATGTTAAAGGGCCAAGCGCGAATGTGCATTTGTGTTGGCATTGCGCAAATACTAGTGCACATGTGCTGGCCAGTATTTCCCTGACACTCACTGTACCCATCAATACAGACTCACCATTGCCTGGATCACATACACATCTGGCATCTCCCGCTTTGTGTCACGGAGCTGGGTCTGTGTTCAGCTTCGCTTTGCTCTCTAAAGAGTGACCCACATTTGGATCACTGTTCAGAGAGCATTTGACAGATGGTGAGGAGGCATTGTATCGCCTCCTTACTGCCTACTCGAACCCACTGAACCCTTCACTAGCCCACTGCAACCACACACATTGTACACAGTTGCAAGGCACTTGCAGAGCAAATTATCAAAGCTGCTGCATGTGTAAATCCTCAGCCGCTGCCTCTGTAACTAATGGGGGTAGCAGTTGGGGGGAGGGGGTGGAAAAAGTGCAGTTCAACCACTACTGCCCCACAACTGCAAGTGTGAATGAACCCTAACAAATGAAAATGCGAATTGAGAGTGTTACATTTACTTCAGTTTAAACTCCTGTTTTTTCTGCTCTTACCCTGGGTTCCCATTTCATTTGAGTGGGCTGCAGTTCCTGCAGAAAAAGTGCATGCACCTTTTTCAAAACATGGCCTGCAGGTAAATCACATGGTCATTTTGACCATGTGATTTACCTGCAGTTCCTGCACCTGCACAGCATTTTTACATGTGTGGGGAATGCATGGCAACCGTGTGTTTTCCTGCACACGCAGCCACACACATAGGTGTGAACCATGTTAAAACAGTAGTAAACTGCAGCATTATGAAAAAAAATAATCCCTTGCAAGGCAATGGCATAATGTGCCAGTATGCATCGCATACTGGCACATTGTGAAACACTTACCTTAGAATGAAGCCCTCCGGCGGCATGCTGTCACTGCTGACAGGGCTCCCATCTTCACCCGGTCTTCCTTCTGGGTTCTGGGGCTCTGGCTGTATGAGTGGCCGGGGTCATGATGATGTCACTCCCGCACATGCGCGAGGGAGTGAAAATCTCCTAAACACTGCAAGTCTAGGAGATGTTTAGATTGTTTTGCGCCATCTGTTTTCCAATTACGGAGATTTCCCTTCACTTCCTGTCTCATAGCCAAACAGGAAGAGGAAATCCCTGCAAATTAAGGGAATTCCTTGGGGACCCCCAGGTCACCAGAACTAGTGTCTCCATTAGAAGATTTCACCTCTATTATTTTTCTGGGGACAACCCAAAAGTTGGGATTTTCTTTACCTTCACTTTCAATGATAATGGTAAACAGGACAAATAGAAAGGGTGAATCTCCCTAGCAGGGGCACAGACAGAAATAAACTGACAGGAGTTCTAATCCCTCTCCACTCCATCCAAAACTAAAAAAACTTTAGTTATACTTTAACTTTGAAGAAAATACACATTTCCACTAATTAAAGGCTAGGGCTGTAGTCTAATTTTTCATTAGGTTCTGGAGATGAGTGCTCTTTCAAGTTATAAATCCACCTACCCTCCAACCTCAATTAGTTTACATTGTGATTACCCTGCATCCCTGCTCCCGGGGTCCACATACAATCTGTCCGGGATCTGTATAAATAAATCTTTTGATGACTCATCATGATCTAAATTAAAGTGACGTCCTATCACCAGGCACATATTTCCTGTCATTATATCATATTGATACTCATTAACTTTCCTAACAATTGGACATGACATGGCTATTATCTCAAATAATAAATAACAAACAGTGGGGGTTATTTACTAAAGGCAAATCCACTTTGCACTACAAGTGCACTTGAAAGTGCAGTCGCTGTGGATCTGAGGGGGACATGCAAGGAAAATAAAAAACAGCATTTTTGTTTGCACGTGATTGGATTATAAAATCAGCAGAGCTTCCCCTCTTTTCAGAACTTCCCCTCAAATCTACAGCGATCTACAGTGACTGCACTTACAAGTGCACTTGTAGTGCAAAGTGGATTTGCCTTTAGTAAACCTCCTTTATGTAGCAATTTGCTTCATGATTCAGCCTCACCTTCTTGTTCACTTGATCTTCTGTTTCATTGCCCTCCCTAATATATTTACAATATTCCCACTTTTTACATATTATTCTGCCTCTCCTATATGAATACTTTCATATTTCTAAAGTTATTTTTTACAAGCATGTTTTTAAGTGATTTGGCTTTCCAACAAGTAATTAACCACTTAAAGAGGGAGTCCCGCAAAATTTTTTTTTTTAAAGTCAGCAGCTACAAATACTGCAGCTGCTGACTTTTAAAATTAGGACACTTACCTGTCACAGGGTCCAGCGATGTCGGCACCCGAGGCCGAACCATCCCTCCATCCTCGGCTGCTGCCACCGTCATCTTCGGTATGGGAATCAGGAAATGAAGCCTTGCGGCTTCATTTCCCGGTTCCCTACTGCGCATGCGCGAGTCGCGCAGCGCAATCTGAATGGTCCGTGCTGTCTCTGGGACCCGTGTGTGTCCCAGCAGACAGCACGGCGGGACCGGAAGAGGCATAGACTCCCGTGGGAGTCTATGCCTGGAAGTGGGTGCAAATACCTGTCTTAGACAGGTATCTGCACCCCCCCTACCCCCTGAAAGGTGCCAAATGTAACACTGGAGGGGGGGAGGGTTCCGAAAAGCGGAGGTTCAATTTTTGTGTGTACCTCCGCATTAAAGCCTCTTTCTGAGATTTGTTGTTTACAAGTTAAAAACAGTTTTTTTTGCTAGAAAATTACTTAGAAAAAAAATGTATAATGTTTGGGGGTTCTAACACCCTAGAGAATAAAATGGCGGTCGTTGCAATACTTTCTGTCACATCGTATTTGCGCAACGGTCTTACAAGCGCACTCTTTTTGGAAAATATACACTTTTTTGAATTAAAAAATAAGACAACAGTAAAGTTAGCCCAATTTGTTTTATATTGTGAAAGATAATCTTATGCTGAGTTAATTTATAGCCAACATGTCACGCTTCCAAATTGCGCCCGCTCGTGGAATGGTGACAAACTTTTACCCTTAAAAATCTCCATAGGCGACGTTTAAAAAATTCTACAGGTTGCATGTTTTAAGTTACAGAGGAGGTCTAGGGCTAGAATTATTGCACTCGCTCTACCAATCGCGGCGATACCTCACATGTGTGGTTTGAGCACCAGTTTCATATGCAGGCGCTACTCACATATGCGTTCGCTTCTGCACGTGAGCTCGTCGGGATGGGGCGCGTTTAAAAATTTATTTTTTCTTATTTATTTTACCTTTTTTTTTACATTTTTACACTTTTTTTTTAAAATGTATCACTTTTATTCCTATTACAAGGAATGTAAACATCCCTTGTAATAGAAAAAAGCATGACAGGTCCTCTTAAATATGAGATCTGGGGTCAAAAAGACCTTGGATCTCATATTTACATTAACATGCAATAAAAAAAAATGTTGTCATTTAAAAAAATGAAAAAAAAAATGGCCCTTTAAGAGCTATGGGTGGAAGTGACGTTTTGACTTAGCTTCCGCCCTGCAGTGATATGGAGACAGATGGGGGCCATCTTCCCCTCTCCATACCCAGCAAGGGGAAAGACGCGATCACCTCCGCTGCTGCGGACGGCTCCGGTAAGCGGCGGAAGGGGCCCCTCTCCCACCGCTGATAAAAGTGATCCCGCGGCGAATCCCCCGCAGAGACCACTTTTACTTGTAGCGGAACGCCCGCTGAAAAGTTGTTTGCTGGATTTCCTATATTTATCTGCTTGACCACAGATGGTAGTAATCATACTGATATTTTATTTTCAAATTTTAACAAATCCTCACTTTCACTATATTTTGCTCTCTCATATAATTTTTTATAACACTAGTCAGGTATCCCCTTTTCTATATTCTTATTCTGGGATCTCTTTCTCATAATCTGAATCTTCAATACAGTTATTCCTTATGCTCGCCATACACAAGTAGATTTCTCTTATTCAGTCTATGGGCCAAAAGAGAACAAAAACAAATTCTTCCATCCATGCTAAGAACATGGATGGAGGAATCTCCTCTGCCTGCTATTGAATTTTGCAACAGCAGCACCTGTGAATGTGGTCACTGTTCAGATGATAATTTTCCACCCAGCTCAATCGATTGTTAAATCAACTTTTGTTGTAGCAGGTGGTGCTGACAGGGCTGTAATTTGGGCTGTCTGCAGCCAGCTTTACTTAGATATTTTGCTCTAAGAATTTTGTTGAGCAAAAAAAAATGACCCCATTCCCCCAATCCACACATTCGATGTGAATGGGGGAATCCCATGAGTTATTGTAGTCTAACTGTAACGGAGGCTTCTTCGTCATCAGAATACTCTGATCGGTGCTGCTGTCTATAGCCGGTTGCAATAATCCATTGGGAAAAAACCTGACAGGACAGATGTGCAGAAGTTGATTACTAGATCGACTTATGTACAACCAGCCTGGATCTAAATTTAATTAGTTAATGCTGAATTTCGGTCCATGTATGGTTGTAAAGTGGTTGTAAAGGCGCAAAGTTTTTTACCTTCATGCATTCTTTGCATGAAGGTAAAAAGCCTTCTGTGTGCAGCAGCCCCCCAGCCCCCCCTAATACTTACCTGAGCCCCCTCTCGATCCAGTGGTGTGCATGAGAACCTTGCCTCTGCAGGGACTTGCACTCCTGATTGGCTTTTGGCAGCAGCGGGGGCCATGGGCTCCCGCTGCTGTCAATCAGGAGCTGCGGCTCCGTGTGTGAATGGACACACAGAGCCGTAGGTCGTGAGCGTGCCTGCTTGGGTGCCCCCAGAGCAAGCAGCTTGCTCTGGGGGCACCCGGCAGGAGGGAGGAGCCAGGAGTTCCAGCGTGGTACCCAAGAAGAGAAGGATTTGGGCTGCTCTGTGAAACACCACTGCACAGAGCAGGTAAGTATAACATGTTTGTTATTTTAAAAAAAACAAGACGTCAATATTGCTTCAAGCACCAGCTTTTATTCTTTGTTAATCTTTGGTATTAAATCCAAGAAAGATTATACTTTGTTGACAGTAGGATGACTACAAAAATGTCTGATTTTGTTTATCACCATTACATGGTAACTGGTGGGATTAGTAGTTTACATAAGAGAGATAACAGATAAGCTGTCTTGCCAGCTCACAGGAAGTGATAAGGATACTGCATTTCTGGCAAGATCAACAGATATTTTCTGTACATTCTAAAAATGTCATCAGTATTACGCAACACAAAGTTCAGGGGTCAGTAGTAAGTGATGCATAGTTTAGAGGTTAGTAATGACTCAAAGATCAGTAGTAAGTGATGTAGAGTTCAGAGGTCAGTAGTAAATTATGCAGAGTTCAGACGTCAGTAGTAGTAAGTGACACAGAGTTCAGACGTCAGTAGTAAGTAACCTTCTACTAACCCCCGATCAGGTGCCCCAATGTCTAATGTTGGGCACATATACAGTATCTCACAAAAGTGAGTACACCCCTCACATTTTTGTAAATATTTTATTATATCTTTTCATGTGACAACACTGAAGAAAATAGGATTTTTATAACAGCTTACCTGTAAAACCCTTTTCTTCGAGTACATCACAGGACACAGAGCCACAGTATTTACTGATCGGTTATATAGGCACCACTAGGTGATGGACACTGGCACACCCTAGACAGGAAGTTTAGCCCCCTATATAACCCCTCCCCTTACTGGGAGTATCTCAGTTTTGTAGCAAAGCAATATATGTGTATTAGAAGAGGGGAGGGACCTCTGTGTCCCGTGATGTACTCAAAGAAAAGGATTTTACAGGTAAGCTGTTATAAAAATCCTATTTTCTTTTTCGTACATCACGGGACACAGAGCCACAGTATTTACTGATGGGATGTCTCAGAGCAATACTATCTGAGGAGAGGGAGACACAACAAAAGTAGGGTGCAATCAGACCTGAGGACCTTGTACCGCTGCCTGCAGCACACTGCGCCCAAAGACGATATCCTCATGTCTTCTCACATCCACCTGATAGAATCTGGTGAATGTATGGACTGAAGACCAAGTTGCGGCCTTGCAGATTTGAGCCATGGAGGCCTGGTGATGCACTGCCCATGAAGCACTAACAGCCCTGGTGGAGTGCGCTTTGATTTGAAAAGGTGGAACTTTCCTCTTCAAACCATAAGCTTGAACAATTACCTGTCGAATCCACTTAGCAATGGTAGATTTTGACGCTGCCTGTCCTTTTTTTAGGACCTTCAGGCAACACAAACAAAACATCCATTTTGCGAATCTGAGCAGTCGCTTCCAAATTTTTGACCGCTCTCACTACATCCAGAGAATGTAGTGACTTTTCTACCGTAGAACAGGGATCTGGAAAAAAATGAAGGCAGAACAATATCCTGGTTTAGATGAAAACCTGAAACCACCTTCGGTAGAAAGCTAGGATGAGGACACAATGCTACGCTATTCTTATGAACAATTAAATATGGCTCTTTACAAGAAAGAGCCGCCAATTCTGATACCCTTCTTGCAGAAGAAATGGCTACCAGAAAAATTAGGTTCTTTGTCAAAAGGACCAAGGGAATATGTCATATCGGCTCAAAAGGCTGTTTCTGTAATGCCGACAGAACTAAATTCAAGTCCCAGGGGTTCAGGGGAGCTCTAACCAGTGGATTAAGCCGCGTTACCCCTGTACAAAGCTTCAGACCAAAGAATGCGAAGCAAGCGGACGTTGAAACAATATCGACAAGGCCGAGACCTGGCCCTTGATAGTACTCAAGGCCAGCCTCATCTCTAACCCCATTTGCAGAAAAGCAAGAATTATCATACTTTACTTTATGGGGTGCCAACCCCTGGATTCACACCAGGAGACATATGCCTTCCAGACTCTATAATAAATGACTCTGGAAGCTGGCTTCCTTGCATTAATCAAGGTAGAAATTACTGGACCTGAAAGCCTACAACTCTTCAGAATGTGGGTTTCAATAGCCAAACCGTTAAAATTAGCGTTTGTAAGGTAGGATGGAACACTGGTCCCTAAGATAGCAGGTCTGGACGTGGTGCCTACCGCCATCTTCACTATTTCTGCATACCAAGATCTTCTGGGCCACGCTGGGGCCACTAGAAGCACCAACTTCTTTTCCTGCTTGATCCTGCGAAGAAGTGGTGGTAGCAGCAGAATAGGAGGGAATGCATAAATCAGTGAGAACTGATGCCACGGAGTCACTAACGCATCTGTCCCGCATGCAAGTGGATCCCGGGTTCTTGACACAAAGTTGTCGATCTTGTTGTTGAACCTGGACGCAAACAGATCTACATCTGGGATCCCCCATCTTTGGCATATAGATATGAAGATGTCGGAGTGAAGAGACCATTTCCCTGGGAACAACTGCTGGTGACTTAAGTAGTCCACCTGCCAGTTCTCTACCCCTGGAATGAAGATTGCCGATATGCACAGCACATGCTTTTCTGCCCAGATTAGGATCTGGTATACCTCTCCCTGGGCTGCACGACTCCTGGTGCCCCTTGTTGATTGATATAAGCCACTGCTGTGGCATTGTCAGATTGGATCTTGACAGGACAACCCTGCAACCTGAATGTCCAGGCCTTTAGGGCTAGGTACGCCGCATGAATGTTCTAGATGGGTAAGGTCCTCTCGGTTTTGGACCATTTCCCTTGGACAGTCGTCTCTTCCAGAACTGCTCCCCAACCCAAAAGGCTGGCATCTCTTGTTACCGCCTTCCAGGTAACTGGTAAAAAGGATTTCCCTTTCCGCAGATTCTCGGGTACCAACCACCAACTGAGGCTCTAAAGCACTATTGGTGACAAGCGCATCGGAAAATCTAGCGCCTGGACTTTCTTGTTCCAGGCAGACAGGATACTGTTTTGCAGCAGTCTCGAATTAAACAGAGCATAGGAAACCGCTTTGAATGAAGCCACCATCTTTCCCAACAACCTCATGCAAAAGCGAATAGAAGGACCCTTTGCCCTGAATACCTGAACCAGCTCCTTTATGGCACTGATTTTTGCCTGGTGTAAAAACACCCTCTTCTGGGTTGTATCTATGACCAGACCCAAGTACTCTAGTCTTCTTACTGGTTTTAAAGAAGGCTTCTCTAGGTATTTTCCAGGTAGTTGACTGTGGTGACCAAGCTTTGGTCTAAGCGGGCTACCGACTGGTCTATTAAGAGCAGGTCATCTAGGTACGCTATAACTGTTATACCCTGGGCCCTTAATTTGGCCAGAGGAGGAGCCAGGACCTTTGTGAACACCCGAGGAGCAGTAGCTAGACCGAAAGGCAGAGCTACAAACTGAAAATGACGTTTTTCCACTTCGAAACGCAGCTATTTTTGAAGAGCGGGGAAAATAGGTACATGCAGGTATGCATCCTTGATGTCTATTGATGCCAGAAGTTTCTCCTCCTTGTAGGATGGAGACTACTGATCGGATTGATTCCATGCGAAAAGATTGAATTTTTAGGAACCAGTTTAGATCTTTGAGATCTAGGATGGGTCTGACATCGCCATTTGGCTTTGGCACCGTGAAAAGGTTTGAATAAAATCCCAATCCCTGCTTTTGCATGGGAACCACCATGATTACTTTTTTGCGACAAAAGTCGTTCCAATGCTTGAAAGAGAGAATTCTTTTTCTCTGGGTCTTTGGGAACATTTGATCTGAGGAAACGAGGAGACGGGAATTCTCGGAACTCTAGTTTGTTACCTAGAGCTATTGTCCACCCATCTGTCCTGAAAATTCCCCTGCCAGACCCTTGAGAACTGTAGCAGTCTTCCCCCCACTCGAACGAGCGGGGGCGCCCCTTCATAAAGAGACTTTAGCGTTCTGCTTCAGACACGAGGCCCGGGTACCATTCGATTCAGCCTGGAAAAGTCACTTTGAATGGATCCGTTTGCATGGGCTTGCCCAGTAAGGAATATTCCAGCGGAGCTCAGCACAGCACATCTTTACTCGTGACCAACACCTAAGACACTGGGGAAAAAACTGAGGTACTCCCAGTAAGGGGAGGGGTTATATAGGGGGCTAAACTTCCTGTCTAAGGTGTGCCAGTGTCCATCACCTAGTGGTGCCTATATAACCCATCAGTAAATACTGTGGCTCTGTGTCCCGTGATCGAAAAGAAATGACACTTTGCTACAATGTAAAGTAGTGAGCTTGTATAACAGTGTAAATTTGCTGGTCCCCTTAAAATAACTCAACACACAGCCATTGATGTCTAAACCGCTGGCAACAAAAGTGAGTACATCCCTAAGTGAAAATGTTCAAATTGGGCCCAAAGTGTTAAGCCCCTAATGGACTCAGTGAGGAACTGGAAAGTAACACTATCCTCTAAACATTCAGAATGGTTTCTGTTTCATTTGTCTTGGTTTAGCTTGCCTGCCCACTATCGGCTATTTGGTAATAATGTTATTCACGCATTGTTGCATATATCATTTTCATGCAAACAAATACATACAAACAATATATACAAACAAATCGCATACAAATGCGATCATGTATGCGAGGAACTGGAAATCAACACCTTCCTATATATATTCAGAATGGTTTCTCTGGCATTTACCTTTGTTTAGCTGTTTACTTACCATTGGCTATCTAATAATGTTATTCACGCATTTCTTGCACATATCATTTATTTGTATGCGATTATGGGTGCTCCATAAGTCGCAATCCAATATATTTTACCTTTTGTTTTAATTGTCGCACCAATCATTCAGGGGTGTGACATCCAGCATATTGTATGTATCATGTATAGCAATAATTCTTTATTTTTACTTTTGTTTCCATTTTTTTTTTAATATATATTCTCTACACATATATATATATATCCTTTTTCCTTTCTCATCCATTTTTTTTATTATTTAATTTTTATTTTTTACATTGTCATATAATAATTCTTTTCATGCAATTTTTAATTAACTTTTACATTTTTTGAAAACCCCCTTTTTTTTTCATTATCCAATTTACCTTGTGATCATGTCTTCATAATATATTTTTATAATACTTCTATGATAGTTTATCATAAATGCTCTGATATATATGCATATATATACTCTTGATACACATCTTCTTTTAATCATTCACCCTTTTTAGATATATAGTTCTCTAGTAATAATTTTTTTCCCCAGCTTTCTTTTATCAGACATCCAGCTTGCTCATAAAGATACAGATTTGTGCTCTGGCCTTGTTATATAACATTGCTATTGTCCGTGGTTCATATATGACACTCCGGCATTGATAAAATCAGCTGTGAACGTCCACCCATTACCTGCATTGATACAATCAGCTGTGATACAATCAGCTGTGAACGTCACCCATTACCTTTGACCTGCTATAAATAGCTCTTCACTGTTTTCCCGACTCTACACTTGATAAAGGAGCGCGCATGTGCCGTACAGACCCTGCGCATGCTCCGAAACGCGTTGTGTTTTTCTTCATTCATTGACAACATTGCCAGCGGCTTACTGGGCTGCCGCTCCGTCCTCCCGCAGAGACAGGCTGTGTACCGTCCTGGCCTCCCCGCCAGACTGTGTCGTGTTTGGAGGCATCCCCGGGCAATCACTGACTGTTCCCTTCCCCTCTTCTATCAGGAATCACATCTGTCTGTTCTATATACCGCTCCTAAATGTAAGTTGATACTTTGTTTTTATATTGGTGAATAATAGATTTTACTTAGTGGCGCTCCTCTCTCTCTTTTTTACCTGGGTGGATCTGAGTTTGACTTCTCTCAACAAAAAGAGCTGCCTTTTGTGAATCTGGCCACACAAATTCCTACAAGAAAAGAAAAGTTTATTCCGGTGTTTTGTTTAACCTATGACTTATCCTACAGGGATCCTCTCCTGCTTTATAGACTGTTTCCTGGCTCCTGTCCAAGACTTCCAACACCGTCCTGATTACACCATGATTGATCCAGCTTTTAGACTTTATAATTTCATTAACTTTTATAGTCATTTGCCTTATAGCCTCTGAGCGCCAGTTTATTTGTTTTACCTTCCATATGAGGATGCCCCACAGATGCTCAATAGGGTTTAGGTCTGGTGACATGCTTGGCCAGTCCATCACCTTTACCCTCAGCTTCTTTAGCAAGGCAGTAGTCGTCTTGGAGGTCTGTTTGGGGTCGTTATCATGTTGGAATATTGCCCTGCGGCCCAGTCTCTGAAGGGAGGGGATCATGCTCTACTTCAGTATGTCACAGTACATGTTGGCATTCATGGTTCCCTCAATGAACTGTGGCTCCCAGTGCCGGCAGCACTCATGCAGCCCAGACCACGACACACCCATCACCATGCTTGACTGTAGGCAAGACACACTTGTCTTTGTACTCCTCAGCTGGTTGCCACCACACACGCTTGACACCATTTGAACCAAATTTTACCTTGGTCTCATCAGACCACGGGACATGGTTCCAGTAATGCACGTCCCTAGTCTGCTTGTCTTCAGCAAACTGTTTGCGAGCTTTCTTGTGCATCATCTATAGAAGAGGCTTCCTTCTGGGACAACAGCCATGCAGACCAATTTGATGCAGTGTGCGGCGTATGGTCTGAGCACTGACAGGCTGACTCCCCACCCCTTCAACCTCTGCAGCAATGCTGTCAGCACTCATAGGTCTATTTAGACAACCTTTGGATATGACGCTGAGCACATGCACTTAACTGCTTTGGTTGACCATGGCGAGGGCTGTTCTGAGTGGAACTTGGCCTGTTAAACCGCTGCATGGCCTTTGCCACCATGCTGCAGCTCAGTTTCAGGGTCTTGGCAATCTTCTTATAGCCTAGGCTATCTTTATGTAGAGCAACAATTCTTTTTTTTTCAGATCCTCAGAGAGTTCTTTGCCATGAGGTGCCCTGTTGAACTTCAGTGACCAATATGAGAGACTGAGAGCGATAACACCTAATTGAACACACCTGCTCCCCATTCACACCTCAGACCTTGTAACACTAACGAGTCACATGACACCGGGGAAGCAAAATGGCTAATTGGGCCCAATTTGGACATCTCTTAGGGGTTTGCTCACTTTTGTTGCCAGCGGTTTAGACATTAATGGCTGTGTGCTGAGTTATTTTGAAGGGACAGCAAATTTACACTGTTATACAAGCTGTACACTCACTGCTTTACATTGTAGCAAAGTGTAATTTCTTCAGTGTTGTCACATGAAAAGATATAATAAAATATTTACAAAATGTGAGGGGTGTACTCACTTTTGTGAGATATATATATATATATATATATATATATATATATATATATATATTATATATATATATGTATATATAATATATATATATATATATGTATATATAATATATATATATATATATATATATATATATATATATATATATATATATATATATATATATATATATATATATATTTATACAGAATCTATTGTGAGCTGGAGATCTATTGTGAGCAGGTATAATGCTCCCTGGAGTGAACAACCTTTTGATGCTCAAATACCAGTCCAAGGATGTGGTGTCAAACAGTGGTGAGTTTATTGGTGCTATACACAGGCTATTTACAAGTGCTCTACAGTGCTTCAGAGGAAAATAAATGATAAAAAGAAAACCTACTTGTGTCTCCCTGTTTCAACCCCATTTCAGCACGATGTTTTACTGTAAATTGATAAGGTTCCACTCAGCTATTGCGTTGTGGAAATGAGCTTTCCCGCTTGCGATTTTCAAAGCACAATTTACATGCTTTTCCACATGTCGCACATAGGGCAGCCCATTCACTTTAATAGGCTATCCTATGCGCATTTTGGTGACAAGCTTACCACGCTTTTTAAACACACGTTTTGCCATAATTGTCATGTGAATCTGTCGAGCGACAGTTGCGGCAGAGAGACACTGTGTTTGGGATGCCATTAAGAATACTGACACCCAAACGCATGTTGCTTGCTTCGCCATGATTTGGAATTGCGGGAAGTATTGTGTCAATTCTGCCCCTGATTCCAAATCATTTAATGTTAACGTGGCCTTATCCTGTAGGCCAAAAAAAAAAGCATTCATCTCTCTATTTGTTTCCTTCTTCTGGGCCATCCATTGAGGGGAGCATGGTCAGTCTCCAGGTCAAGATGGCATCCTAACAAATAGTATCTTTAAGATTCTAAGGCCCACTTTTTGGCCAAACATTTTTTTCTCAATTACTGCATATTTCTTTTCATGCTCTTAGGCATTCTGCTTAGGTTCCCATCATGTACCCGAGACAACAGCACCCCAGGGACCAACAATGAATGCATCCGTCTGAACCACAAAATCCTTGGGTAAAACAATCAGGGGAGTGTAGCACTGGCTGTGCACAGTGGGTCCTCTTCAGGACTTGGAAAGTCTCTTGCACTTCTGGGAACCATTTTACCATTATGATTGTTTCACATGGGCTTCAGCTTGTATAAGGGAAGTGTAAACCGCAAGCTTTTATGAAACTTTCAGCAAGCTTTTGTCAAGTTTTGAGCTGCTTTCTCTAAGCATTTAAACATCCTTTAGATCAGTGGTTCTCAACCTCTCTAGTGCCGTGACCCCTTGATAAATTTCCCAAGTTGTGGAGACCCTAATCGTAAAGTTATTTCATAGCGTGGGTTATCAGCACCCAAGGCAAGACAAGTAATTTGCGCCCCTAACCCATGGTCATTTAGCGCTCCCTGAGTCCCTTCCGCTCATACAGTATTAAAACCCCTTATCGTACATTTTAGGATGTACCACTTTTCTCTTTGTTCTCCTTCTTTCCCTTTTACCTCTCTCTATCCTAATTTCTTGATTTTTCCCCCATCCCTCTTTCTAGCCGTCTTTCTTGTTCTTTCTCTTATCTTTCTCTCCCTTTTTCTTTGTTCCGCTCCCCTCTTTTCCTCTCCCTTCCATGTATTCTCTATTTTTATTCCTTCTCTTACTCCATGGTGGGGGGAATAGGATGAGTGGCAGTGCTGGTGGGGAGTTCTGATCAGCCAACTTAGGTGATCTTGATCAAGGTCATCTGCTGATCTGAGAACTATAGTGGGGACTTTTAATGGCAACTATAATCACAGGTAGTGTTACTCACTGCGTCTCCGGCTTCACTGTGTCTCCAACTTTGTGGTGTCTTGTAGCAGTGACACCTGTGCCGAAATCTGGGCTGGGAGAGCAGTGCGGGCTTCAGGAACAGCCAAGGATTTGGTGACCCCTGGCAAATCATCATTTGACCCCCGAGGGGGTCCCGACCCCAGGTTGAGAACCACTGCTTTAGATCCTAAAAGAAAGGTAGCAAGAAAGGCCTATATGCAGCACCTGCTCAGCGCCAGATCAATCCCACAAATCTCAGCAGCAGAAATAAGGAAAAATGTATACAAAGGAACAGTCTCAGTATTTAAAGGATAATAAGCAGCTGTTAAAAATAAGTAAAACAGTAGTAAACAGTAGTATAAAAATAAGCAGTATCAACACTGAAATATTAAAATACTAAAACAGCGCTAAATAAAATTGCACAAAACATGCAAAAAATTCCTTTACAATAACACAGTGCACCTATCACCATAAATGTGAGCAGATTCCACCTTGTGCAGCACACTCCCCGCAGGGGGTCAACCTCACCAGAGTCACAAAATAAATCAGCGTTTATGGTAGAATACACAGCCTCTCAAATTCTGAGTCCACATCACCAACAGGGTCCACCAGTACAGGAGCTCCAGAGTTATGTCATAAAAATACAAGAAAGTCGGCACATAGCGTAATCTTGTTTATTTCAGACAAAAAACCCCCATATAAAAGCAGACCCCTTAGTAAACTGCGTACAACAAAGGTTAAAATCACAAGCCTTTGCTTGTAATTTTCCTTTGCTTGTGATTTTAGCCTTTGATGTACGCAGTTTACTAAGGGGTCTGCTTTTATATGGGGGGTTTTTGTCTGAAATAAACGAGATTACGCTATGTGCCGACTTTCTTGTATTTTTATGACATAACTCTGGAGCCCCTGTACTGGTGGACCCTGTTGGTGATGTGGACTCAGAATTTGAGAGGCTGTGTATTCTACCATAAACGCTGATTTATTTTGTGACTCTGGTGAGTTTGACCCCCTGTGGGGAGTGTGCTGCACAAGGTGGAATCTGCTCACATTTATGGTGATAGGTGCACTGTTTGACAACCCACATACTACAATCAAATTCGTTTTGCTTTGTCTGCTTTACCATCCACTGCCTATAGACTTTGTGGGGAAGACCACACACTGTGTTATTGTAAAGGAATTTTTTGCATGTTTTATGCAATTTTATTTAGCGCTGTTTTAGTATTTTAATATTTCAGTGTTGATACGGCTTATTTTTATACTACTGTTTACTACCCTTTAGATCCTGTTTAAAAATGTTATACACAGATCCTAATGGGAGTGCTGATTGTCACTTTAAACAAGGTGCTAGAAGATTTTAGCAGGCTTTCAACAAGCTTTAAGTAGTGCTGAAGCCTGCTAGCAGCTTGTTTAAAGTGACAATCAGCACCCCCAGTAAGATTTGTGTTTAACTTTTACAAACTGGAGCTGAAAGGTTCTTTAAACCCTTAGAGCCCTTTAAGGGCTTTAGAATGGTGGGAGGTGGGGTGGGGCTTATGGTCATGTGACCACCGTGATTATCTGTCACAGAGGTCACATGATCGGAAAGCTCCTGATCACATACCGCGAACGGGAGCTTTCCATCGCTATTGCATGCAAATATGCGGCCGCTCAGCACCAAGGCCCGGCCACCTAGAGGGCGAATATTTGCGTGCGCTCGGCGTGAAGAGGTTAAAGGCTTCAACAAAACTTGCTGAAAGCTCTGCGAATGTTTGTAAAAGCATGCTGTTCACTCAGCTCATATACAAGCTAAACTCTGTGTGAAATAGGCCTTACTGAGTTTTTCCCTTTTGTGAGGTCAGTCAGTGTTGAAAAATGAGGGATGAGTCTCCTATAGTAACCTGGTATGCCAGGGAAAACGCTGACCTGTTTTTTCTTTGTGGGACATGGCCACTCTTGGATGGCTTCTACTTTGTTCAACTGATGTTTTACAACTCCCCAACCAATAATGATGCCTAAGTACCTGGCTTCCTCTAAACCAATAATTTTTTGGATTTACCATAAAACATGCCTTGAAAAGAGCATACAAAACAGCCTGGACACAGGGCAAGTGAAATTCCCAGTCAGTGTTACGTACAGTATCACTGTATAATTCAGATATGCTGCTACATACTGGTGGTAAGGTCTTGTCCACGGCCCTTTGAAATGTTGTAGGGGCATTTGTAGCCCAAAAGGCATCTTTTTTTATGTTGAAATGAACCCTCAGAGGTTACAAATGCAGTCTTTTCCTTGGCACTTTCAGTCAAGGGGATTATCAATATCCTTTTGTCAAGTCTAAGGTTGCCAGATAGTGTGTCTTCGCAAGTCTGTCTATGAGCTCATCCACACAGGGCAATGGGTAAGTGTCAAATTTTGTCACTAAATCTACCGGTTCCCGACCGGCTCATGTCTATTTATGGGGGCAGAATGGCACCCCTGCTCGAAACCCCATACCCATACGGGGTTTCCTTTAAGAGCCGCCAGAGGGCATGCCCACGCCCGCTGCACAGCAGGGGACCCAATGCGCGTGGCCGGTGGTCGCAAAAGCTGCCGGCCATGTGTGACCACGTGCATGAGCGCCAGCATCGGGATTTGTGTGTGTAAACACACAAATCCTTGTGCTGTCAGAGGAGAGGAGACATGTTGTTTGTTCCCAGTAAGTAGGAACAGCGATATGTCTCCTCTCCTACTCAGTCCTATCCCCATACAATTAGAACACACTTGTCAGGAAAGGGTTCTCCCGTTGTTGGCGTGTCGATCTCTTGGATTGCAGTACCAGTGTCCGTCAGCGGCTGTCTTCCATCACTCAGGATCTATAGTGGAGGGATTCACCTGCTGATGGCACGATTGGATCCTTGGGCTGTAGTACCGGTGTCCGCCAGTGGGTGTTTCCCAGCAGTGTGGAGCAGACAGCAACTCCTGCGTTCAGGTGTCACCTGAAGTTAATTACAGGCATATATATAAATACCTGGCAAGCACTTACATATCAAAGAAAAAAGGGGAGAAGAGATGGAATTGTGGGCCAATTCCAAGACAAAAGCAACTCGTCAGAGAGGAGCGGGCAATTTACAAAAAATATGAATAAAGTTTATTATTGACTCACTTGTACACCAATCAAATTTAAATGATTAAAAACAGGTACCACCACCAATACATAAAATAGACAACATTGTCTTGGACAAACACAGATGGCCACCACACACAGATACCATCTATACCTCCTAACAAGTAAAATACAAAATGATAGAGACCAATGAGGTCATCTAATGAAAAGCTTCTAAATGTCAGCATCGTCCAGGCTGATTGCAAATGAAAGGAGGGTGGATGGTAAGTGCAACCTGCATGGGATCAACATCCAATATGTAAAACGTCAATGAGGGGGACTAATAATGACCAACTCGGCGTCATGCATTAAGAATTCCAATCCTAGTATGCAGAGTTCACAATAAGCATGTGTTGCCGTAAATGGAAAATTGCAGGAGAGAAAGATCTTTGTGTAAGTGACCTTGGGTGCTGGAGGAATGGAGCAGGCTTAAATGGAAAGCTGTGTCAGTTGGATCATCAGTGCATTTAGGGGAAGCCTGGATGTGTGCAATCAATCCCTATGATAGGGGTGTAAAGATGCAATCTCACCCATTGTAGGCACTTGAATGTGACACCGGTCAGACGCAAAAGCCTTATCTCCCTCGAGCCATCCAGAGGTTTCCGGTCAGTCTATCCTCCATTCAGGTGCAGAGTATTGCCTGTGAAGTCCAGCTGGTAATAAGCGGAGAGCAAGGTACTTTGATAAGTAGGTTGCAGTAAGCCGTACGATGCGTACACTCATCTAGTTCCCGGGCTCATGTGAATGACCTCACGGAGGTGCGGACAGAGTCCCCTGGGCAGGTGGGTGGGTCTGTGGATGTGCTAAGAAGAGCGTGATGGCGTCATGCTGACACGTTTCATCTGTCACTCGGATTTCTTCAGAGCATGCTCCGTAGCAGGAACATTCACCTTAAGTAGCCCGAACGTAAATCACGTAGACACGTTGGCTTCTGGTTGTCCCAGTAACGGTGCAATTAGTTGACAGCCATACAAACGTAAAGAACACAACATAGACAGCGGACCGGTTTATGGATACTGGGAAATCCACAAGGAACAAAGCAAATTTAAAGGAAGCACAGGTGAATAAAAAATGTAAAACAGAAAACAGATGAATAAAGGGAGGGGGAGGGGAAAAAGAAAAAGGAAAAAGAAGGTGAATTTAAACCATCCAGTAGATGATGGATAATAAATGGAGAAATGGACATGGATGTCAGCAGGAACCATCCCATCGGGGTTAGGGTGTAAGAAATACAGAGAGGTTACACTCATTGTTTAACCCACGTGGATGCATGCTAATTAAATTATAGATCCACATTTTTTCTTTTTGACAAAGAATTCTGTCAAAATCGACCCTCCTAAGGGGAAGATTTAGCTTGTATATACCCTTAAATGTGAGTCCACTAGGATTCCCACCATTAAATTTAAGGAAATGCAGGGGGATGGGGCACTCGTCGTCCTTACTAAGGATGCTTTGGACGTGCTCACCGATTCTGACCCTGAGTTGCCTTTTGGTCTTACCCACATAATTTTTTCCCACAGGGACACGTGAGCATGTAAATCACTCTAGTAGTGTTACAGTTGATGAAAATATGTATTTTAAATTGTTTCCTATCGTCAGAATCGGTGAACACGTCCGTGCGTTCAACATACCTACATACCGAGCACCTACCGCATCTGTACATACCTTTCAAGGGTGGAAGTTGGGAAAGCCAATTAGGAGTGGTCGATCTTTTATATTCTGAGTGAATGAGGCAATCTCTAAGATTCCTGGAACGACGGGCAGTAAGGAGAGGGCGCTTACCAACAATATTGCCTAGAACGGGTGACTCAGACAGGATGTGCCAATGTTGGCTAAGAATTGCCTTGATTTGGTCCCAGTGGGCACCAAATTTGGTTATAATGCCGCGTACACACGGTCGGACTTTTCTGCTACAAAAGTCGGACAGCCTGTCCGACATACTTCCGGCGTACCTTCGGCGAACTTGTGGCAGACTTTCTTACGAACGGACTTGCCCACACACGACCACACAAAAGTACGACAGCTTAGTACGCGGTGACGTACACCAAGTCCGACGAGACTATAAAACGGAAGTTCAATAGCCCGTACGACACCCTTTGGGCTCCTTCTGCTAATCTCGTGTTTATCTCGTGTTAGTAGAAGTTTGGTGAGAGACGATTCGCGCTTGTGAGACTCGTATTTTTCAGTTCGTTTTAACTGTTGTTCAGTCTGTGCTTGTGAGGTTTGTATCTGCTTTTCAGTGCGTTTGGTCAGTTGGCATTGAGAAATCTTTGTTTTATTGGCCGCTCGTTCCTGATTTTCAGGTCGTTCTTCACAGGCCTTGCTGTTCTTCAGTGCGTTCTGTTTAGTGCGTTCTGACCAGCCGACCGTTTTGAAGCCATGTTACCTGTACGTACTCGTCGTAGAGCTCGTGCATTGTATGTGCTTGGTGCTGTAGTTTATTCTTCAGCCCAAGACCAGTCCATGAACAGGGCGAGGAGGAGTTCATGGACCAAGAATTGGTTGCTTCAGCGTGACCAGTTCTGTCACATGCCTTTGCTCCGTGAGATCCGTGAGAATAATCCTGAGGATTTCAGGAACTTTCTCCGGATGACGGACCCCGTTTTTGACCGTTTGGTGGCTTTGCTGACCCCCTATATCAGCAGGCAGGATACCTGCATGAGGCAAGCCATCACTCCGGAGCAGAGGCTGGTCGCTACCTTGCGGTATTTGGCCACAGGGAGAAGCCTGCAGGACCTTAAGTTCTCGACAGGCATCTCCCCCCAGGCTCTGGGGATCATTATCCCAGAGACCTGTTCTGCCATCATACAGGTCCTGCAGAAGGACTATATTAAGGTAAGATATTTTTCTTTTATTAGCATCACATGTTCTTTTATGTAATCTTTGATAATGTAATGTATTTCTTGCTTCAAACACTACTTCCCATCATTGCAATATAGTGTGAATGTCCCCTTTTTATCCTCACACATGCTGGAATTTTTTCCTGTTATTTTTTGTCATGCATGTATAGTTTCCTTCAATAACCTTCCCAGCATGAAGTGATGGGAACATATCCACCTAGTCTACTCATTTTGAATGTATTTTGTTGGAGTGTATTTAGTGTGCTTATAATTAGCAATTAGCTAGATTTCACAACCCCCCCCCCCACCTGAACTCACTCCAACTAGTGTGCTGCTAATTAGCAATTAGCTAGATTTCACAACCCCCCCCCACCTGAACTCACTCCAAATAGTGTGCTGCTAATTAGCAATTAGCTAGATTTCACAACCCCCCCCCACCTGAACTCACTCCAAATAGTGTGCTGCTAATTAGCAATTAGCTAGATTTCACAACCCCCCCCCCCACCTGAACTCACTCCAAATAGTGTGCTGCTAATTAGCAATTAGCTAGATTTCACAACCCCCCCCCCCCCCCCACCTGAACTCACTCCAAATAGTGTGCTGCTAATTAGCAATTAGCTAGATTTCACAACCCCCCCCCACCTGAACTCACTCCAAATAGTGTGCTGCTAATTAGCAATTAGCTAGATTTCACAACCCCCCCCCCCCCCCACCTGAACTCACTCCAAATAGTGTGCTGCTAATTAGCAATTAGCTAGATTTCACAACCCCCCCCCCACCTGAACTCACTCCAAATAGTGTGCTGCTAATTAGCAATTAGCTAGATTTCACAACCCCCCCCCCCACCTGAACTCACTCCAAATAGTGTGCTGCTAATTAGCAATTAGCTAGATTTCACAACCCCCCCCCCACCTGAACTCACTCCAAATAGTGTGCTGCTAATTAGCAATTAGCTAGATTTCACAACCCCCCCCCCCCACCTGAACTCACTCCAAATAGTGTGCTGCTAATTAGCAATTAGCTAGATTTCACAACCCCCCCCCCACCTGAACTCACTCCAAATAGTGTGCTGCTAATTAGCAATTAGCTAGATTTCACAACCCCCCCACCCCCACCCTCGTTAAAATTTGCTTGAATGTTCTGTGGTGTTGATTTGTCTAAAGCAAATCTATGTTGCACTTTGCAAAATGCATGTGCACTCTACAAGTGCATTTGT
>JBBGZY010002389.1:7500-55000 GCA_037952925.1 Lithobates clamitans | reverse complement strand
TTTCAACCCTTCCCTCCACCCTTCCCTCCACCCTTCCCTCCACCCTTCCCTCCACCCCAGCAGAGGCTGATGAGGAGCAAGCTGGGTCTTCCATCCTGGATGAACCGGATATGACCATCTGGAGTCAGGTAAATTATTTTAACAAATATTTACTGTACTAATATTAATGATGTTAACTGGATGTTATAATTGTCTAAAATAATTTTGCACTCCAAATTGTGTATACATATCAAATGATAGTAGTGGCTAAATATGTTTGGCACCTGCTTCAAATAATTAGGGTGTCTGATTAGACTCTTTTATTAAAGAGATGTATTCACATTGAATTTGCTAGTCATGAGAAGCAAACTGTGTGTCATTGATGAACCCAAAAAAATAAACTAAAACTATTGTCCTTTTTTTATACACAGGATGAGTCCATCCAGGAGGAATGTGGGGAAAGTGGCAGGCAGGAGGAGACCGGGCCCATGGACAGCCTGGAGGAGGCCGGATTCACCATCATCCTGGAGGAGGCTGGGCCCAGTGTCAGGCAGGAGGTGGCTGCTCCCAGTGAGGTGGCTGGGCCAAGTGAGGTGGCTGGGCCAAGTGAGGTGGCTGGGCCCAGTAGGAGCCTAACCCAATCCCAAGTGCCTCCCCTCCACCTTCCCAAAAAAAGGGCCAGGAAGGGGATGGTCACACAGGACGCATCCCTGCGCCTCATGCAACAGGCCACCCGTTTTTTAACGAGCCCCCCCGAAGCGGAAGAAGCCTATGGCTGCTACTTAGCCAGCAGGCTTCTTCAGATGGATTGGGAGCAGCGCCTCATTTGTGAGCGCCTATTTGGGGAAACAATCCATAAGGGGCTGCAGGGCACGCTAACAAAAAACACCCAACTACATGAGGCAGCCCCCCCTCCTCCTCCTCCTCCTCCTCCTCCTCCTCCTCCTGCCACAACTGAAACACCAGAGCCACAGCCTCAAAAGAAGGCTACAGGGAAGGCTGCAGGGAAGGCTGCAGGGCAGCGTGGAGGAAAGGCTGCAGGGAAGAGAAGAAAGTGATGACCTGGGTTCAGTCTGGTCTGACAGAAGACGCAGGCTGTTGTAGGACCACAGTCTGGGGACATCTAGATCATCTGCTGGTGCTGTTGATCTCTGGGATTCTTGGACCAGATTGTGCTCCCTCCATAGGCGTGCGCAGCCTATTGCATTAGGGTGTGCAACCCAAAGCTCAAACAGACAAAAGTATTGGGACGCCTGCCTTTACACACACATGAACTTTAATGACATCCCAGTCTTAGTCCGTAGGGTTCAGTATTGAGTTGGCCCACCCTTTGCAGCTATAACAGCTTCAACTCTTCTGGGAAGGCTGTCCACAAGGTTTAGGTGTGTCTATGGGAATGTTTGACCATTCTTCCAGAGGCGCATTTGTGAGGTCAGGCACTGATGTTGGATGATAAGGTCTGGCTCGCAGTCTCCGCTCTAATTTATCCCAAAGGTATTCTATCAGGTTGAGGTCAGGACTCTGTGCAGGCCAGTCAAGTTCCTCCACCCCAAACTCACTTATCCATGTCTTTATGGACCTTGCTCTGTGCACTGGTCCAAATCATTGGTGGAGGTAGGATTATGGTGAAGGAGGGAGGGGGGATTATGGTGTGGAGGTTGTTTTTCAGGGGTTGGGCTTGGCCCCTTAGTTCCAGTGAAGGGAACTCTTAAGGAGTCAGCATACCAAGATATTTTGGACAATTTCATGCTCCCAATTTTGTGGGAAGAGTTTGTGGATGGCCCCTTCCTGTTCCAACATGACTGCCCACCAGTGCACAAAGCAAGGTTCATAAAGACATGGACTGAGCAAGGATGGTGGGAACTGGTGTGGAACTGACTGCCACTGACAGGTGGCACTGATTGGAAGCACTGATTGGCACTGACAGGCGGCATTGGCACTGATTGGCACTGACAGGCGGCATTGGCACTGACAGGCGACACTGGCACTGACTGCCACTGACAGGTGGCACTGATTGGAAGCACTGATTGGCACTGACAGGCAGCATTGGCACTGATTGGCACTGACAGGTAACACTGATTGGAAGTACTAATTGGCACTAACAGGTGGCACTGATTGGAAGCACTAATTGCCACTGACAGTCGGCACTGGCACTGATTGGCACTGACAGGCGGCACTGATACTGATTAGCACCGACAGGTGGCACTGATTAGAAGCACTGATTGGCACTAACAGGTGGCACTGGCATTGATTGGCACTGATTGGAAGCACTGATAGGTGGCACTCATTGGCACTGACATGTGGCACTGATTGGAAGCACTTGGCACTCATTGGCACTAACAGGTGGCACTGATTGGAAGCACTAATTGGCACTGACAGGTGGCACTGACACTGATTGGCACTGACAGGTGGCACTGAGTGGAAGCACTGATTGGCGCCGATTGGCACTCATTGGCACTGACAAGTGGCACTGATTGGAAGCACTAATTGGCACTGACAGGCGGCGCTGGCACTGTTTAGCACTGACAGGTGGCGCTGGCATTTATTGGCACTAACAGGTGGCACTTATTGGAAGCACTGATTGGCACTCACAAACTGACAGGCGGCACTGACTGAAATAGACAGGTGGCATTAGTCGGAAGCACTGACAGAGGAGAGGGGGGTTTCCATGGGGCGTACCTAAAGCATTTGGCATCCGGGGCGGATCCTATATCTGGCACCCCCCACCTTAAAATGTAAAAACACCCCACTGTGCACCACTGGACCCCTTTACATTATTCAGCCCCCATCAGCACAGACACCCCTTCAGCACAGACCCCCCTTCAGCACAGACCCCCCTTCAGCACAGACATCCCCTTCAGCACAGACCCCCCTTCAGCACAGACACCCCTTCAGCGCAGACATCCCCTTCAGCACAGACCCCCCTTCAGCACAGACCCCCCTTCAGCACAGACATCCCCTTCAGCACAGACCCCCCTTCAGCACAGACATCCCCTTCAGCACAGATGGACCCCCCCATCCAGCACAGACCCCCCATTCAGCACAGGCCCCCCCTTAGCACAGATGGACCCCCCTTCAGCACAGACCCCCCCATTAAACACACCCCCCATTCAGAACAGATGGACCCCCCATTAAGGACACCCCCCTTCAGCACAGATGGACCCCCCCATTCAACACACCCCCCCCTTCAGCACAGATGGACCCCCCCATTAAGCACACCCCCCCTTCAGCACAGATGGACCCCCCCCATTAAGCACACCCCCCCTTCAGCACAGATGGACCCCCCCATTAAGCACCCCCCCCCTTCAGCACAGATGGACCCCCCCATTAAGCACACCCCCCTTCAGCACAGATGGACCCCCCATTAAGCACACCCCCTTTCAGCACAGATGGACCCCCCCCCCATTAAACACACCCCCCTTCAGCACAGATGAACTCCCCCATTGAGCACACACCCCCTTCAGCACAGACAGACCCCCCTCCCCCATCCCATTCAGTACCTCAGATCAGCACGGCACAGGCACAGCAGGTCCCCTCCCCCTGTGTACACACAAACACTGGAGGGGGAGGCGGCTTCACTCTGCTCGCTGTGCCTGTGTGACATCCGAGCAGGACCGAGCAGCTATTGAACATCAGCTATAATTTAGCAGCTTGAGAAAAGGGGCGGGGCTACATACACGTAACGGCCCCGCCAGACTCATCCCATTGGCTGGTATTCGATACCTGCTCTGTCCCGCCCACCCCGACATCATACAGGAATTCTGACAGCTCCTCAGGACAGTGTCACACTAAGCAGATCTTACAAGCCCCAATATCGGCAATGTTATACTGCCTCACAGGCAGTGCGGGGTACACATTGCACATCAGCCCAGGCAGATCTCAGAATACAGGCGGCATGGGGCTAAACACTGCTGGGGGATTAGGGTGTGCCCAGGCACACCCGGCACACCCCGTGGGCACGCCTATGGCTCCCTCTTATATGGACTCCTCAAGATCCCAATTTTCTTGTACACCGACTTTTTCCAGCGTTGACTTCCTCTTTATTTTATTTTGACCATGAATAAATGGATCTTTTTTGAGTTTAGCAAAAGACTTTATGTGTTTTCTTTTAAATCATTGATTTTACACACAATGTTAAATTAACAAGGGACAACAATCTCATTGAGTTTTAAAAAAACACACCAAAAATACATTACTAATGTTAATAATGTTCAAGTGGTAAGTCTTGAAAATAAAAAAATATACATAAACAAAAACGGTGCTTTGGGTAAACTTTATCTAAAAACTAAAAAATAATCACTAGAAAAAAAAAAAAGAATAATGGGTTCTTTGTGGTAACTTTACAAACCTAAAAAAAAAAAAAAAATAAGGGAAAAAGTATTATTAGTATGGAAACATTGTTTATAAAAAGCATACTATATCATTCATGAGATCAAAGAGAAAAAGAATTCAGAAATCAGTTTGGGAGAACTCTGATTATGAACAGCAAAACACCTTCGTTCTTTAGAGCATTCGTAAAGAAGAAATAAAATGCGCTGCATTCAACGATCACAGATTTTGCAGCGTGATGAATGTGCTACCTACAATACGAACACTAGTTTTACTAGACCGAGTGCTTCCGTTTAGTTTTTGCTTATGAGCATGCGTCGTTTTTTTGTCCGTAGGACTAGCATACAGACGAGCGGACTTCGGGGTCCGTCGTAGTTACGACGTAAAGATTTGAAGCATGTTTCAAATCTAAAGTACGTCGGATTTGAGGCTAAAAAAGTACGTTGAAAGTCCGAAGAAGCCCACACACGATCGGATTACCAGCCAGCTTTAGTCCGTCAGCGTCCGTTGGACTTTTGTAGCTGAAAAGTCCGACCGTGTGTACGCGGCATAATCCTAATAGGTTCCTGTGTATTGTTCACTGATTTAGGATCTTTTTAAATGAGCAGTTTCTGTCGGTCTGTCTGAATGGCCCTCTTTTTAGCCTCCCTAATACATGAGTGGGAGTAGCCTCTTTCCCTAAATCTGCCATAGAGATCCCTGTCTTTGGCTCTAAAGTCTTGTTGGTTGGAACAGTTTCTTCGTGTTCTGAGGAACTGGCCTACTGGTATTCCTTTGATCAGGGATTTCGGGTGGTCACTTGTGGCCTGGAGGAGGGTGTTAGCTGCCGTAGGTTTCCTATGGGTCCTGGTATTAATCATACCGTTCTCGACTCCTATAGTCAGATCAAGGAAGGAGAGGGTATGGGGGTGAGCTGTAAAGGTAAGTTTGATGTTACGGTCATTGGAGTTCAGTTCATACATGAACTGCATTAGTTCATGTTCAGTGCCAGACGACCGAGGTACATTGGGGACAGGTAAACGAGTTCCTCCTCCCACATACCAAGATGGAGGCATGCATACGAGGGGGCCCAGGGCGCTCCCATAGATGTCCCCCTGGTCTGTTGATAATAAGAACCCATGAATTGGAAGCAGTTATGTTCCAGCAGAAAGGTGAGGATTTCACCAATAAATTCATTCTGCTGTCCGAGAAATGGATACTTCTTTTCAAGAAAGAACTGGACAGCCTTGAGTCCCCAGGAGTGGGGAATTGACGTGTACAAAGATTCTACGTCGATCCCCACCAGAATGGTTCCCTCCGGCAGAGCCATCGCATCCAGTCGCAACAGTACATCCCTGGTGTCTTGCACGTATGAGAGTAGGTCATAGACCAATTCCTTAATCAGTGCATTAATGAATTTTCCCGTTTTTTCCAGGGGACCATTGACAGCAGACACTATGGGCCTACCGGGTGGGTTGTGTATGGACTTGTGAAGCTTAGGTATGATGTAGAACGTAGGAGTGTTAAACTGCGAGACACGTAGGTAGTTGGATTCTTTTCTAGTGATCAACTTCTCCTCCAGGCCAAGACTCAAAAGGTAATTGAGGGCATTGATAACGGCAGGGAAGGGGTTTGAATGGAGCTTGCGATAGGAGAGCGCATCGCTGAGTAATTTTCTCACTTCATTCTCATATTGGTCCTCGGTAAGGAGGACCACATTTCCTCCCTTATCACTGCCCTTGATAACAATGCCTGGGGCCTCCTCAAGTTCCCTTAGTGCTTTCCTCTGCTCCCGTGAAAGATTGTCGATGCCTTTATATTTCCAATTAACCTTAGAGAGGTCCCTCTTGACTTGCGCCAAGAAGAATTCAATGGACTTGTGCTTAGATAGTGGGGGCATTTTAACTGATTTGATAGATAGATTAGCAGGGCGTGTAAGTTCATGTTGGCGCTCTGAGGTCTCTATTTCTGAGTCAGAATCAGTATTCTCTTGTAGGAGGGAAATTAGAGCATCCAGAGCGTCTCTTTCTTCCTTATTTGATTGAATTAATTCAGGTTCATTTTGTCTCGAGGAGTGCCAATACCTAAAAATTACTTTTCTGAGGTAAAGAGACACATCCTTATAGACTTTGAATTCGTTCATCCCTGACTTGGGTGAGAAAGAGAGGCCTCTGTTGAGTAGTGAAATATTATGGGCATTAAGTGGAAACTTAGTGAGGTTGACCACTTTCATGTCAGGAAGAGAAGTAGCGGAGGTAGGGTCACATGCAGTGGGGGAATCTTCAATTCGCGTGGCCGGTGGTCGCAAAAGCTGCCGGCCACGTGCGACCACGTGCACGAGCGCCAGCACTGGGATTTGTGTGTGTAAACACACAAATCCCTGTGCTGTCAGAGGAGAGGAGACATGTTGTTTGTTCCTAGTAAGTAGGAACAGCGATATGTCTCCTCTCCTACTCAGTCCTATCCCCATACAATTAGAACACACTTGTCAGGAAAGGGTTCTCCCGTTGGTGGCCTGTCGATCTCTTGGATTGCAGTACCAGTGTCCGTCAGCGGCTGTCTTCCAACACTCAGGATCTGTAGTGGAGGGATTCACCTGCTGATGGCACGATTGGATCCCTGGGCTGTAGTACCGGTGTCCGTCAGTGGGTGTTTCCCGGCAGTGTGGAGCAGACAGCACCTCCTGCGTTCAGGTGTCACCTGAAGTTAATCACAGGCATATATATAAATACCTGGCAAGCACTTTCATGTTTGCCTTGGTATCGTCCTTGCGCCCTGACCTGCTAGCCTGTGACCTGAACCTGTACCCGAGCCTGTATCTGATCCCCATCCCGAGCCTGTCCTGATCCTGTCCCTCCTGTGTTCCAGTTCCCTTCCATCCTTGCCTTGTGCCCTGATTCCTATTCACCTTCCCCATCTGCTGATACCCTGTGTATGACCCTGGCTTGGCTTACGTTTGTGATTCTGGAATTGCCCTTGTTTATCTGCTGATCCTCTGTGTATGACCCTGGCCTGGCTTACATTCTTGATTACTGTATTCCCCAGCTACTGTATATATTATTTTTTATTTGTATGTCACTGTTGGGTTAAATGTCACTGTTTGGCATTGGAGGTGTTGTGTACTTAAATATCACTCATCTTAATGTGTTTTGGTTCTCTCTGTGCAGTCCACACAGTCTGGTCTTACCAATTTATGACAACACTGAGGGAACACACATTTAACCCCTTGATCACCCCCTAGTGTTAACCCCTTCCCTAACAGTGACATTTACACATTAATCAGTGTATTTTTATAGCATTGTTCGCTTTATAAATGTGAATGGTCCCAAAATACTGTCAAAACTGTCAGATCTGTCCATCCCAATGTCGCAATACCGCTAAAAAAAACCCGCAGATCTCCGCCATTACTAGTAAAAAAAAAAATGAAATAAGTAAAAATGCCATAAATCTTTCCCATAGTTTTTAGACGCTATAACTTTTGTGCAAACCAATCAAGATATGCTTATTGCAATATATATATATATTTTTTTTTAACCAAAAATATGTAGAAGAATATATATTGGCCTAAACTGATAAAGAAATTTGTTTTTAAAAATATTTTTGGGGATATTTATTATAGCAAAAAGTAAAAAATATTGTTTTGTTTTTTTTTTCAAAATTGTTGCTCTTTTTTTGTATATAGCGCAAAAACTAAAAATCACAGAGGTGATCAGATAGCACCAAAATAAAGCTCTATTTCAGGGGAAAAAAGGATGCAAATTTTGTTTGGGTACAGCATTGCATGATTGCAAAAATTACCAGTTAAAGCGACGCAGTGCCAAATTGTAAAAAGTGCTCTGGTCAGGAAGGGGGTAAAACCTTCCGAGTGGTTAAGCTTTCTGAAGTCGTTACAAAACCTTCAGCTACCATCTGGTTTCAGAACTAACTGGACTAGACCAGTCACTTTTGGACTCTTCAATTACATGACTGGTGTATGGCTTATGTAGTGTCTGCCACCACCTCTTACTACACACCCCAGTGACCTAGTAATACCTTAGAGAGAAACAAGCGACACACTCTGGATTTAACTGGCCGTATCGGCCCTTTATTAACAACCATAACAAATTATTATAAAACATATTCCATTTTATAACCCAACTTTTTTACCCAACTTAAACTGACTGACTATGTTTTAGGTTAATGAAGGAAGGTTTTTTTCTATCGCATCGGCTGTACCACCACCACCACCTAAGCATCCTGGCCCCTAGCCGCAGTTCTACCAGCTCAGTGACAAACTTTTTACCATTTTCTCACCCGATGCAGCCCGATGACCGATAGCCCATTATTTCCATGGTAGGGAAGGTACCCATACCGAGATGGGCCCAATCCGTTCCACACCACATACTGTATTCCTTCAAACAACAAACCGCTACGACAAACCCGAACAATGACATACCACCCTGTCATTATTTTTTTATAATATACCCAAAGCTGCCCATGCTTAACATTAACACAGACAAAGTAAAGTATACCATCCATACAGGCCAACTAGATAGGGAGGGAGGGAAAACTTCTCCTAATGCTGTATCCACTCTTCCTGCTGTCCCCCTACTGAGATCAATTACCCACACCCCCCGAGACCAAACTCAGCCTTCTGGCCACCCCCCCCCCCCCCATTGAACCAATATGGAAGTCCCCTTTTAGGGCTAACTATCATTACCCCCAGTACAGACTGCCCAGCAACCCCCAGTCATGTGGACCTTCCACCTAAGCTGCCCTTCTGCTCCGGGCGTGTTCTGTATGTCTAGCTCAAGCATTCAATCTCTTGGCTCTGTCACTGATGTCTTTTCTCATAGTTTCAGGAATCCAATATGGTGAGAGTCTGACACGCACCCAAGGCTCAGTAATATTGTCATGCTAAACCCCTGAAGCTGTGCCAGGTAACTCTGAAAACTTGTCTCTATTCCTTATCAGGAACTCTGCTTTCCTGCTTTTGGGAACGAGAGTGTATCTGCAACTTTAACCGAGGGGACTCAGTACAGGAAAGGCTATAGGGAGGACTCCGCAGTTAGTGCCACTCTGGCCTTTCAGGGCTTTAGCAAGTTTACATGGTATATTAGCTAAATTTTTCTTTTCCCCAGTTGATGAACTTTGTAATTTACTTCTGCAGCTCTTTCAATCACTTCAAAGGGACCTTGACAGCAACTTGCTCTCAACGGTGGGGACCAACACCAGCACCCTGTCACCAGGTTAGAAAACATGGACTTAGGCGCCTCTGTTATATATTCTTATTGGACTGCCTGGGCCTGAGCTAAATGTTCTATTGCAACTGGCATAATTGCATTAGTCTATTCTGCATTTGAGCAATATGCTCAATGCCATTTTTGTGGGGTGTCTTCTCCCCTTTCCAGGTTTCTTTGGCTATGTCTCTGATGCTGTTTCCTATGATGGCAAACATCAAGTACAGCAACATCAAGTACAGAAGAAAATAGCCCCAGGTTTTTCTATCTGTGATGGAACTGTCCAGCACCCGTTTGGGTGCTTTTGTCAAGATATATAGCTTCTTCCAGACTGGACCCAGGAATCAGGTATTATAGTTGAATATTGCATAGCACCCAAGAACCTAGCTGACACTAGCTTAGGTACTCCAGAACTAGAACTGGTAATGCAAAATAAAACTGTATGCATATGAAACTGTATACAGGAATATAATTAACATAACTAAGGAACAGCCAACATAAACTATGCTAATCCACCTCTAGCAACTAATAGTTTACAGTGATATAATTAACATGAGTCAATTAACTAGTCACTTAAACCAGCCTAGGTGGAGTGCACACAATACTAGCAGACAGACAGAAACAATAGGTGACCCAATTAACAATGGGAGAGACATAATCTTGTGTATTGTAGAAAGGAAGAGTTTGTGGGACTTTATATGAGGGAACGCCATGTCAGGAGAAGACAACAACATAGAAATTAAGTTACAGTACATGATTTATTTATTACAATCTAGAATACATATCAGATATTTTGTATTAAATAGATAGGTAGTCACAAGACTTACACTAAATATGCTGCTCATAGCATGCAATACAGATAGAAAATAGATATGTTAAATATACATGGTATAATAAATCGATTGAAAAACAAATGTAATAGAGACAAGTAACTGTTGGCATCTAGTGGCACTCAACGTGTTTCCTGGCATTACAGCCATTCATCAGGAGTGTCGTGACATAATATACTGGAAACGAAATGAACAGGGGTTGATGATAATGCCCTTAGAATAAGGGAGGACAGAGGGCTTATATCCCAACAAGGTGGAGATAGATTGGGATACTTACTACACAGCCTCAAGGCCAGGCTCGGTATCCGCCAAGGAAGACGGGGGTAACAGGCATGATGTCTCCCCCGGGGTTGAAACGGGGGAACCCTCCAAGGACGGACAACAGCGCCCGGAGCTCAACACAGTGATCACAGCATGATCCAATAGACTAAGTTTGCACGAAAAGTGCATAGTGTTCCTAGAAAAATTGTGTCAAAAAGGGATTAATTAAAATGTGTAAAAGAGTAAAGATAATGTGGCAAAATGTCTCTGTGCTCCCACAAGGGGACTACATGAGGGGGTGTATGTGAAATAAAACCAAGTAGAGGGCCGAAAAATAAAAATCAAATAAACATACCAAAAGAGGATGGCTGATCTCCCAGTGTAGAGGGTAACCTGAGTGTGGGATCAGTGTGTGCTTCCTTATGATTGAGTCAAGCAAATGAACCAACAGCTGCTCCAAGGCTACTATATACTCCCATTCCCAGGGAGGGGCCCCGTCAACATCATGCCTGATTGGCCAATCTGCACAAGAGAGGTGGGGAGGGGATTCTGAGCTGCATGTGGAGGAGCCATCAGCAGTGGGTCTCCACCCATCTCGTGTGTGGCTAAGGATGTAAAAAAAGATGTTAAATCAACGTCAATGACAATGCTGTTTGTGGCGTTGAAGCATGACGCTGATCAACAGGAGGCCAAGCCCCGCCCCCACCAAAGGGGGGGAGGGATGGGCTGCTGCACATTGCAACCCCAGAGACAGAGAAAATACCCAACCCCCCTCAAACCCAAGCTGAACCAGACAAGGGGTTGGGAAGTGGTCTGGAAAGGATAATGGGTCAAAGATAATACATAGGGAAATAATGGCAGGGGGATTTATTGGAAATAGGGAATGAATCGAATAACAAATTGCTGAACACTGTTATGGCCCAGTATAAGGGCAATTAACAGAAGTTGATAAAGTATGTTAGGTGTGACAGGTCACTGTAAACGGGTGTCTTCCACCCAAATATTTGGTATACAGTAAATGGACGTGACACACACACACACTATGTAAAACACATGGCGGCCTCCATCCCTGATTTGGTAGGTAGAAAGGAAGAGTTTGTGGGACTTTAAATGAGGGAACGCCATGTCAGGAGAAAACAGCAACATAGAAATGAAGTTACAGTACATGATTTATTTCTTACAATCTAGAATACATATCAGATATTTTGATATTTCAGTAACTGTTGGCATCTAGTTGCACTCAACGCGTTTTATGGCATTACAGCCATTCATCAGGAGTGTTGTGAAGTAATATACTGGGAAGGAAATGAACAGGGGTTAACAATAATGCCCTTAGAATAAGGGAGGACAGAGGGATTATATCCCAACAAGGTGGAGATAGATTGGGATACTTACTACACAGCCTCAAGGCCAGGTCTGGTATCCGCCAAGGAAGACGGGGGTAACAGGCATGATGTCTCCCCCAAATCCCTTTTTCACACATTTTTTTTTAAGAACACTATGCACTTTCATGCACACAAAGTCTATTGGCTCATGCTGTGACCACTGTGTTGGGCTCCAGGCATTGTTCCCCCTCTCAACCCCGGGGGAGACATCATGCCTGTTACCCCCCATCTTCCTTGATGGATACCGGACCTGGCCTTGAGGATTCATATTACATCTTTCCATTCACTCCAGAAGGGAATCTTTATTGTCCTTATTCAGAGAAGTAATCCAAGCCTTGCTCTGTCCATTACATGGCTGTCCATCATTAGAGAATGATCTGCTCTCTCCATGGGCTATAATCAGTGGGTAGGAGGATTGCCCCTAGTCCTTTCCAAAAGCCCCTGTCCTGGTTGGGTCTATCACACTATCCTTGTCCACAACTTTTTCAGCATACACCTTAAAGCTTTATTAAATTATTCCACCAAGTCATTTGTTTGAGGGTGGTACACAGGTTCGCAAATGTGTCACCTTAAACAGTTCACACAATTATTTGGTTACCCGTGACATAAATGTTGGTGCCTTGGTCTGTGAGTATCTCCTCAGGGACCCCACCATGGCAAAGCAATTCCATGGCAGTGTTCTTATCAGACGAAATGCACAGAGGAATGGCCTCAGGGTGACAGATAGCATAATCTATAATAACTAGAATATGCTGATGGGCCAAGACAGACTTGGGCAATGGACCCCCAAGAGCCATGGCAGCTCTCTCAAAGGATACTTCAATAATTGGTACTGGCACAAGAGAACTTCAAAAGTGGGGCAGTGGCATAGCAGGGGGGGGGATTGCTGGGCAAGTCCCCCCCCGGGGCACTACATTTAGAGGGGCACAGAAATTAGTCCTGTGCAGTCCATGGCGACATCATCGACCAAGGTATGCTGGGTCGATAATGTCACAAGGGGCAGGCCATCCAGTGACATCGCCGGGTGGCTCAGCTCCTTAGTTTATTTAGTGTCGGAAGGCAGCAGAGCTTTTAGACGGCGGGAACCAGCATCAGGTGAGGACTTTTTACAGGTCAGCAGCAGTGGTATTCCTTATGATTGAGGCTGGATTTACTTCAGGGGGCATTGTTTTGTTTTTTTTAAATAAATGTTTTGTCAAAAACTGTCTCTGTGTTTTTATTTTTGACAGTTTTTTTTGGTGAATGACTAGGGGTACATTGACAGTTTTTTTGGTGAATGACTAGGGGTAGATTGCGGGCCTGGTATGGATTGAGGGGGCCCCCACAATGTTTTTTTTCCTCACGTTTTCTTTGCTGGCAATTGTTTTGCTTACATTCAGCTGTCAGTGGGGAACCCACAAACAGCTGATGACTCATCCATTGTTAAGGACATGACGGCTTACCGCCCCACTCTTTGACAACCAGCTGTTTGTAAGGATTCCGGCAGCTTCTGTTCCTTGTAAATGCTAGCACTCCTAAAACATTTTTAAAAAAAACAAACACTCCTACAAACTCCAAAAACACAGTAAAAAAACACTAATATTAGCGTTTATCGTAGTTTTGGAGCCGCTAGTGTGCATGGAGCCTAAAAGTCTGCGTGTTAGGGGGAGAAAATTACTTGCCTTGCCCCGTATCATGGAAGGGATGCCTAACACAGGCATCCAGCACAGAGTAAACAGATCAGTGGGCTGCACAAAAGGAATCAGGCACAAAGTTAATTGAAAATATATATATTTATTAAAAGATAAAGACACAGGTGCAAAACCAAACACAGCAAACCATGAACAAGCAAGAAATACAAATAATACACAGCAACCCCAAACACCTAATCTAACTAAATTATATATATATATATGTCTATATATATATATATATATATACACACACACACACACACATATACATACATACATACACACACACGGAAAGGGAAAACATATACATCAACAAGGCAGGGACGAGAAACAAGGGGACTAGGAGGCCAGATAGAGGGAGCAGAAGCAAGGGGGAGCTGGAAGCAGGAATCAGGGGACAAGTCACAGGAACAGGGTACAGGAAACAGAGTCCAGGACAGGGCAGGAAGCGGATCAGGAACAGGTTTCAGGCAACGGATCGGGTCAGGCAGGGACAAGGCTTGTAGAGAAAATACTTAAGCCCTGAGCCTCAGTGAAGGGCGGGTTTATATACTCCCAGCAGCTTACATCAGGTGCAGCTTGATCAATGAAAAGTCCATCTACTGGGAGACACCCGCTGGTGGCCACCAGAATTACACCCTTTGGTGCTGAAAGCAATAGTGCCACCAGCAGGTGACCCAGGCAATAACACTGATCATGACAGTCCACCCCCCCCCCCAAGGAGTGGCCTCTGGACACTCCGTTCTGCTAATGACCTGGCAGTGCATGTAGGTGTGAAAAAGTCCCAAAAAGTCTTCCCTGTGACTGCAGACTTCTTTGCGCTTTTCCAGCCAGAGTCTCTTAATCTATTGGGAGGCGTACCACCCGAGTCGGAAAATGGAACATGCACCCCACCACCAGGGTCGGGAAGTTTGGATCTGGAGATGAAAACAGGCAGGACAACGTGCATGAACCTATCGGGGGTAGACAACACGAGGGCCTCACAGGCAGGCTGAAAATCAAACAGGGGAGAATCAGAGGCAAGCTGAGCACCAGGAACTGGTTTAGCAGGTACCATGACAGCAGGCTGGGGGAAGGGCACTGGATCATCAGGCTGGGCAGCGAGCTCCGGGTCATCAGGCTGGGCAGCGAGTTCCGGGTCATCAGGCTGGGCAGCGAGCTCCGGGTCATCAGGCTGGGCAGCGAGCTGCGGGTCATCAGGATGGGCAGCGAGCTGCGGGTCATCTGGCTGGGCAGCGAGCTCCGGGTCAGCGGTAAAGGAATCACCAGGCAGGAATGGGACCATCAGGAACTGGATACCAGACACGGGATCACTATGCAGATCGGGACATCAAATCATCAAGCAAGACAGTGGGTGCTGGGACATCAAACTGGGAAGCGGGCACATCAAAGTGGAAGGCAGGCACATCAGACTGGAAAGCAGGCACCAAGACATTAGACCGGGCAGCAGGTACTGGAACTTCAGCCTGGGCAGCAGGCACATCAGACTGGAAAGCAGGCACATCAGACTGGAAGGCAGGCACATCAGACTGGAAGGCAGGCACATCAGACTGGAAGGCAGGCACATCAGACTGGGAAACGGGCACATCAGACTGGAAAGCGGGCGTATATCTGACTGGAAAGCGGGTGTATATCAGACTGGAAAGCGGGCGTATATCAGACTGGAAAGCGGGCGTATATCAGACTGGAAAGCGGGCGTATATCATACTGGAAGGCAGGCACAGCAGACTGGAAGGCAGGCACCAAGAGATCAGACTGAACAGCGGGCACCGAGATATCAGACCGGGCAGCAGGTACTGGAACTTCAGACTGGGCAGCAGGCATAGGCGCTGGCACATCAGGCAGAACAGCAGGTGCTGGCACAACAGGCTGAACAGCAGGTGCATCGGACTGGATAGCAGGTACTGGAACTTCAAACCGGGCAGCCGGTACTGGAACTTCAGATTGGGCAGCAGGCACAGGTGCTGGCAAAACAGGCAGATCAGCAGGTACTGGCACAACAGGCTGAACAACAGGTACATCGGACTGGACAGTAGTCACTGGAGAATCAGACTGGAACATGGACACTGGGATGTCAGACTGAGCAGCAGGCACTGGGACCTCAAACTGGACAGCGGCACAGGCATTGGCACCACAGGCTGAGTAGCAGACACTGGCACATCAGGCTGGGCAGCAGACAGGAACGCATCAGGCTGGGCAGCGGACAGGAACGCATCAGGCTAGGCAGCGGACAGGAACGCATCAGGCTGGGCAGCGGACAGTGGCGCATCAGGCTGGGCAGCAGACAGGGGCGCATCAGGCTGGTCATCAGGCATCTCAGGCTGGGACACCGGATCTTCAGGCTGGAACACAGGCACCGGAATTTCAAGCGGGGACAAAGGCACCAAGACTGGACAACGGGCACACCAGATGGAACAGCGGGCACTGGAATGTCAGATTGGATAACAGGCAGAGACACTGGCACAACAGGCTGAACAGCAGGCATCGAAACATCAGGCTGGAGTGGATTAACTGGTGTGGAGGCAGGATTGGGTGATGGCAGGATGGTATGGGTTGGGAAAAACTTCCGCTTATTTTTGGTTTTAGCCACTGAAGATTTGCATGTGGATACAGGGCTGTAGGTAATGGGTGCAGCTGGTAGAGGTGAAGAGCAGAAGGATGGCAAAACAGAGGGCACAGATTTTGAAGGGGATTTTGGTGAAACTGATGGAGGCAGCCGAGAAGAAGCAGAAGGGTTAAAGGCAGGGTAAGTGCAGCAGGAGGAAACAGGGTACTGGTACTTCATTGTTAGCAGAGTGTATTGGTCAGCAACTGTGGTAGTTGGGGGAAAAGAAAGACATACCAGCAGGCTGGTGTCTAGACACAGAAATGGGTGATTGGGAGCTGACAGAGGCTGAGTACAACAAACTTGACCAGGCCTGTAATAATGGTTGCACAAAATCAGGTTTGCGCACTGTCTGACCAGAGACTGCACTGAATCAATACATTTTGCAAGCACCTGTTTAGGACAAGCTGACTACTGCTCAAAGAAAAAGGCTGAGTCATCTTCCAACAGCCACACCAAAGACTCTACCTGAGCTGTACTAAAAGGGGGTGTATAGTCATCACCTCCACTAGAGGCATCATACAGGGCCCACTCTGTACAGACCTGAATCAATGGCTGCACGTCCTCAAACAGAAAACTGCCCTGATCACCAAAAACACAGGTTATACGGATGCATTCCAGCAGCTGCTCTCTAGTGTATACACTTAGGGGGTTATTTACGAAAGGCAAATCCACTTTGCACTGCAAGTGCACTTGAAAGTGCACTTGGAAGTGCAGTCGCTCTGAATCGAATGCCGCGTACACACGGTCGGACTTTCCGGCATACTTGGTCCGGCGGACCAGAGTGTGCCGGACAATCCGCCCGTGTGTGGGCGGCGGCGGACTTTTCCGGCGGACTTCTTCCCAAAAGCCCGCCGGACCTAGATTTAAAGAAAGTTTCAAATCTTTCCGTCGGACTCAGTTTCGGGCGCAAAGTCCGCTCGTGTGTGTGCTGGTCCGACGGAAAGCCCGCTCGTGTGTAGGCTGGTCCGACAGACCAAATACGACACGAGGGCAGGGTATTGCATCTCGCGCTCGCTGCAATAGGAAAAACAAATCTTCCTATTGCGGCGAGCGCGGGGCATACCAGGCCCTTAGGTCTGGTATGGATTATAAAGGGGAACCCCTACGCCGAAAAAACGGCGTGGGGCCCCCCTAAAATCCATACCAGACCCCGATCCGAGCACGCAGCCTGGCCGGTCAGGAAAGGGGGTGGGGACGAGCGAGCGCCCCCCCCTCCTGAACCGTACCAGGCCGCATGCCCTCAACATGGGGGGTGGGTGCTTTGGGGGAGGGGGCGCCCTGCGCCCCCCCCCCCAAAGCACCTTGTCCCCATGTTGATGAGGACAAGGGCCTCTTCCCGACAACCCTGGCCGTTGGTTGTCGGGGTCTGCGGGCGGGGGCTTATCGGAATCTGGGAGCCCCCTTTAATAAGCCCCCGCCCGCAGACCCCGACAACCAACGGCCAGGGTTGTCGGGAAGAGGCCCTTGTTCTCATCAACATGGGGACAAGGTGCTTTGGGGGGGGGGGGGCGCAGGCTGCGTGCTCGGATCGGGGTCTGGTATGGATTTTAGGGGGGCCCCACGCCGTTTTTTCGGCGTAGGGGTTCCCCTTTATAATCCATACCAGACCTAAGGGCCTGGTATGCCCCGCGACGGGGCTCGCAAGGTGTCAATCTCGCCGATAAAAGCGGCAAGATTGACATCCTTTTCTAGTCCCGTCGCACCTGAGTCACGTTCAAAATGAACGGACTTGTCCGTGTGTGGGCAAGTCCGTTCATTCTGAAAGTCCGCCGGAACTCCGGCGAAAGTCCGTCGGAAAGACGGGCGGACTTAGCCCGCCGGAAAGTCCCGGCGTGTGTGGGCAAGTCCGTCCGTTTTAAAGTCCGGCGCACCTGGCGGACAAAGTCCGTCGGAAAGTGTGCCGGACCAAGTAGGATAGAAAGTCCGACCGTGTGTACGCGGCATTAGGTGTAGATCTGAAATGAATGGAAGCTCTGCTGATTTTATCATCCAATCATGTGCAAGCTAAAATGCTGTTTTTTATTTTCCTTGCATGTCCCCCTCGGATCTATAGCGACTGCACTTCCAAGTGCACTTTCAGTGCAAAGTGGATTTTCCTTTAGTAAATAACCCCCTTAATGTCTGATGACAAAAATCTCTGTTATCTGTTGCCAGGAGTGAAAGATACAGAATATCTTCCAGATGCATTTTCTTTAGCAATAGCAATTGCCCAAACCCAATTCCTAAGTACAGCTGATCTGTTTGTATGGCTTCAGTATTCTGTCATGGAAGGGATGCCTAACACAGGCATCCAGCACAGAGTAAACAGATCAGTGGGCTGCACTAAAGGAATCAGGCACAATGCTAAGTGAAAATATATATATTTATTAAAGATAAAGACACATGTGCAAAACCAAACACAGCAAACCATGAACAAGCAAGAAATACAAATAATACACAGCAACCCCAAACACCTAATCTAACTAACTATATATACACAAGGAAGGGGAAAACATATACATTAAAAAGGCAGGGACGAGAGATAAGGGGAACAGGAGGCCAGATAGAGGGAGCAGAAGCAAGGGAGAGCTGGAAGCAGGAATCAAGGGACAAGTCACAGGAACAGGGTACAGGAAACAGAGTCCAGGACAGGGTAGGAAGCGGATCAGGAACGGGTTTCAGGCAACGGATCAGATCAGGCAGGGACAAGGTTTGGAGAGGAAATACTGAAGCCCTAAGCCGCAGTGAAGGACGGGCTTATATACTCCCAGCAGCTCACATCAGGTGCAGCTTGATCAATGAAAAGTCCATCTACTGGGAGACACCCACTGGTGGCCACCAGAATTACACGCTTTGGTGCTAAAAGCAATAGTGCCACCAGCAGGTGACCCAGACAATAACACTGATCATGACATCCCACGCTATGCCACTGGGCACGGGTGCCAACATTTGACATACTGGACAGGATTTACAATATGTCTCAATGTCTTTTTATACTCCAGGCCAGTAAAACCTAAAAAAACATTACTTCAGTGTTTTTGCAGCCTTGAACAAAATCACCTCATACTCCGATGAGCAGGACAAGGCTAGAGTCCCTACCCGGCTTAGAACGCCAGTAGCCCTTCAGCGCCTGTCTGACCCAAAAATCCTTAGTTAAGTCAGGTAAACCTTGAAATTTTAACCAAAACGCCAACCCTGCCATTTTTTTCTCCAACCCAGACACCGACACCCCGTTCTCCAAATTTCGAGAAACAAAATACAAAATTAGCAAACTGAGATCTGGTTCCTCCTGTCCTTCCACGACCTGTTGCACCAGGGATGCCCATTCCTGCCATACCCTGTTGTATGCTGACCACATGGCGTCGCTCACCGATTGCCTGATCCATCCAGTTACTCGTCCAAGGCAATCCTCTACAATCCTCCACAGGCACTCGGGACAAGGGACCCCGCTCTGCTCCGTCCCCGGTGCCAACTCCCGGAATCTGTCCCACTAAAAGCGAGATAACGCATCAGCAATGACTTTATCCACTCCGGGGAGGTGCACAGCATATATAAACACGTTCAACTGCAGGCAACGTAATACCAGGTGTCTGAGCAAACTGATTACCGGTGGTGACATCGCTGACACTTTGTTAATCACCTGTACTACCCCCAAGTTGTCCAGGTGAAACCTCACTTTCAAGTTCTTGAAAGATTCCCCCCACAACTCCACTGCTAACACCACGGGGAACAACTCCAACAGTAACATATTCTTCACGAGCCCTGCATCCCTCCACGACTGAGGCCAAGGCCCTGCACTCCACTTACCTTGGAAGAAAGCTCCAAAACCCGCAGAACCCGCTGCATCTGTGTACAGCTCCAGATCGAAGTTGCTAACTGGCCCTGACATCCACAGCACCCTGCCATTGAAATTAGCCAGGAACGTGTGCCATACTGTCAGGTCCTCTCTATGAGCCTTTACCAAGCGCACATAGTGCTTGGGGGACATAACCCCTGCAGTACTTACAGACAGCCGTCTGCAAAATACCCGCTCCATGGGCAGGATGCGACACGCAAAATTCAGCTTACCTAGCAATGATTGTAAGGTTCGCAGTTGCACTTAGCGAAGTTCCAAGATCCCCCGAATCTCTGCCTTCAATGCCTCCAACTTATCCTCTGGCAGCCTGCATTCCATGGCATCTGAATCTAAAAACGATGCCCAGGAAACTCAACACCTTCTTGGGACCCTCTGTCTTCTCCGGCGCCAAAGGGATGCCAAACTTATCAACAACATGCTCCAGCGTGGCCAACAGGACCGCGCAAACTTCCGATGTAGGTGGGCCCACGCAAAGGAAGTTGTCCAAGTAGTGTATGATAGAATTTACTCCTGCGACGTCACACACCACCCACTCAATGAAAGAACTAAACTTTTCAAACAATGTGCAGGAGATAGAACACCCCATGGGCAGGCAGCAATCCACATAGTATTCTTCCTGCCAATAACAACCCAACAAACGAAAACTGTCTGGGTGAACCGGTAGCAAACGAAAGGCCGACTCTATGTCAGCTTTTGCCATCAGTGCCCCCCACCCATACCTCCTAACCCAAAACACTGCGGCGTCAAAAGGCCTATAGGAAACTGCGCATACATCTGGGTCGATGGCATCATTCACCGAACCCCCTTTCGGGAATGATAAATGTGAATTAGCCTAAGTTTGTTAGGTTCTTTCTTCGGCACGACCCCAAGAGGTGACACCACCAGATCCGGTAGTGGCAAAATAGGAAAAGGACCACCCATGCGACCCAACAAAACCTCCTTCCGCAGTTTCTCCGAAACCACGGCCCCATGTTGAAAGGCCTACCGCAAATTGCGAAAATAGAGGGGGAGTATCGACCAGCCATGACGGAATTCTAAACCCTTCCAAAAACCCCAGGCCCAGCAACCGCGCTGCCTCCCTATCCGGGTACCTATCGAGGAAAGGTTGCATCTTTCCCACTATCACCGGCGTTGTCCCCCTTACTAACATAGTCGCCGGTATGTTTTTTTCCCTGTTTAAAACAATGGGACACAGGGTGTCCACTCCCACAACCTGAACATTTGTGCTTGTATTTACACAACCCCCCAAATCTGCAGACACCCTCATTAAATTGCCAACAAACCCCTTTTTTTCTTGTGGCCGATTGTCCGGGGTTGGATGAGCCACCGCCCCCCCCCCCCCGCCCCCCTTGAAAAAACTGACTCGTCGGCCTAGCCGACGTCATAAGGTGCATCCATAAACTGATGTCCTTATGATCCCACCTCAAGGACGGGCGTATAGCCCTCCGCTGCCTAAATTGCTCATCGTACCGTAGCCATGCTGTTCCCCCGTAGACTCTGTGTGCCTCTCCCACAGCGTCCAGATAGCAGAACAATGCTGAGCAGTGTTCTGGGTTCTTTTCCCCAATCACGCTCGCCATCATCGCAAAGGCCTGCAGCCAATTCGTGAAAGTCCTAGGGATGAGCCTATACCTCCTTTTTTCTCCTTCCTCTTTCTTGTTATCCTCTGGCTTCACCCTATCCAGATTGAACTTTTCCAGCAGTAGGAGTGCAAAAATCTCCACATATTCTCCCTTCCAAATTTTTTCCTTCACCTCGGGTTTTAGATGTGCTCCGAGGGGCCCCTCAAAACACACATAAACTTTGCATTTTGCAGCATCCGCCAACCTTACTAAGTTCTGTTTTTTATCCCCCTCCCCTGTTGCCCCCTCTGACGTCGTAGGCGCCACCTCCTTACCTGCCACCCCTTCAACCTCCATGGCGAGCGCCGCCGGCTTAGTAGCAGGCCCGGGGGAAGTCCTTGTGCCCGTTGACACCCCATTCGTCGCCCCCCCCCCCGACCCCAGGAGCCACCCATGCCACCACCGGCGACTGTATACCCCTCGGTCCTGGCTCAAGCTTGTGCACTAATTCCTTCAAACCCGCTAAAAATGCCTGCAACCCTAAGTCCGCCGTGGCGTGGTCTGCAACCAGCGTGGCCGGAGGGGAAGGCACGGTCGCAGCCGACCGCCCCGCTGTGACCTGACCCCCACTATTACTCTCCCCAACCACCCCCACATCAGTACCCCCAACACATGAAGTGTACAACACAGTGCCGAGTAGGGCCGCTCCATCAGCTAAACAGGGGGGCCCAGGCAGCCTCGGGGCATATGCACATAAAGTCCGTTCCGCATGTCCCGCTGCACAATTAGTTCACGGGGGCTGCCCTCCCTGGCGGAGTGATTCTTTGTACAGCCATTCCTTCAGTAGGTGCCAAGGAGGTGCGAGGGAGAGGCTGATGTGTGATAGCTGAGAGGGAGCAAGTGTGAAATCCCAGCAGTGGGTGATGGTGCACAGTGACACTGACACAGTACAACTACTCTGGAAGAACGGTACTGTCCCCAGGCTCCTCACTGTGTGCTTATGATCATCATCAATTTCTTATGGCTGTGCTGTGTGTTACAGACTCTAGCACAGTACAGTCATAACAAAGTCAGCACCCAACAGCCATGGACACAGTGACAGAGCCATAGAGCACCTGCTGTGATCATCCTAATGATGATCATCAGAAGCACAGTGAGATGCTAGTTTACACGTGTTTAGGGGGCAGTAAAAACAAATGGATCCACTCCCTGGACCTTTTCATCCAAGCTTTCCATTTAGGTCCACCTGTCAGTTTTTCATGCAGCTCTAATTGAAAGCTCCATGTAGGTTTACAGGTGGCTGGATGTAAACAAACTAGTGTCCCTTACACCCGTCTAACTTCAAATCTGTTTGAATCCAGAAAGAAAAAAGGGCTGCATCCTTTATTTTTTCCAGACCAACTGTAAATATGATGGATCAGAGGTAGCCTGATGTAAGTGGACGCAAGTCCATTTACATCTGGCCACCCATAGAGCAGGTCCACTGCAGGTCCAAGGCCACTCCTGTCCGTTGTACAGATAATGACATCTGTCCCATTCAGCTCCAGTTCAAAAGGGAATCGGCTCATGGATTCCCCCCGTTGAGCAGATCTGTGTGAAGGAGCCCTTATGCTGCAAAGAGGGGGGCAGAGGGGAGAAGTACATATGCTGCAACCATGATGCTTTTTGTGCAGCACAAAATATCCTCACTGTCACCACCCACCGTGTTGCCTGCTGCATGTGATCCCATTTAACTGCTATCAGGGATTTAATTGGTTAAAACAGGTGCTGAGGAAGTGAAAAAATGTAAAAAAAAACTGGCGCAGCTGTGCATGGTAGCCAATCAGCTTCTAACTTTAGTTTGTTCAATTAAGTTTTGACAATGAAGTCTGGAAGCTGATTGGTTTCTATGCAGAGCTACAGCAGATTTTGCACTTTAGTAAATCAACCCCAATGCCTTATTACTGCCTGCCCAATGCTCTTTGAAGAGCGATCTAGATGCAGATTGCTCGTCAGAGAGAAATAATTGTGTGAACTAGCTCTAAAAGACCAGGTTGGGGGGGTGGCGGTAAAATGGGGGGGGGGGTTGGGATGTAGGCTGGACTAGGGGGGGCCCACCAGAAAGGCTGTAAAGGGCCCCATGATTTCTAACAGCAGCTCTGGTGTCGACTGCCGACCAGTCTGTAAGCTGTACAATCTGCTCAACTGCTCCAGGGAGAGATCTACACAGAGATAATGGGGCTGCGATCAGAAGAAAAATTCTAGAAACTATGAATTCATAGTTTAAAGGATTTAAGGCTCTTAATATATGCAATTTATTTATTTAATTTTTATCACTTTAATGATTCTTCCTATTATGGGCATAAGTGGGGCCTCGTGTCTAAGTTTTGCCTAAGGCCTCACAAAGCCTAGAGCCGCCTCTGGGTGGCAGCATCATGTTGTGGGGATGCTTTTCTTCAGCGGGGACAAGGAAGCTGGGCAGAGTTGATGGGAAGATGGATGGAGCCAAATACAGGGTAATCTTAGAAGAAAACCTGTTAGAGTCTGCAAAACACTTGAGACTGGGGCGGAGGTTCACCTACTTTCCAAAATGGGGTCATTTGGGGGGGGGGGGGGTTGAACTGTCCTGGCATTTTATGCACAACATTTAGAAGCTTATGTCACACATAACCCACTCTTCTAACCACTTGAAGACAAAGCCCTTTCTGACACTATTTGTTTTCATGTAAAAATATTTTTTTTTTGCAAGAAAATTACTTTGAACCCCCAAACATTATATATTTTTTTAAAGCAAAGGCCCTACAGATTAAAGTGGTGGGTGTTTCATTTTTTTTTCACACAGTATTTGCGCAGCGATTTTTCAAACTTATTTTTTGGGGAAAAAACACACTTTTTTCAATTTTAATGCACTAAAACACACTATATTGCCCAAATGTTTGATGAAATAAAAAAGATGATCTTAGGCCGAGTACATGGATACCAAACATGACATTCTTTAAAATTGCGCACAAACGTGCAGTGGCGACAAACTACATACATTTTTAAAAGCTTTTAAAAGCTTTTACAGGTTACCACTTTAGATTTACAGGGGAGGTCTACTGCTAAAATTACTGCCCTCGATCTGACCTTCGCGGTGATACCTCACATGCATGGTGCAATTGCTGTTTACATTTGACTTAATAATAAATGATACACTATACACTCGCCCTCACCAATAGTGTGATCAAATAGCAGCGCTAAAAATACTCAAAAATCTAAAAGAAATAAATAAATAAAAGTGATTACTGAATGTGATACCTAAATTAACAGCTGTTTGTTAACAGCACTAAATAAATAAGTGTTTCTAATAAACAGACATAGTGTGACCCATCTGTGTAATAATCTTAAATCTAAAGAAAAAATGTTCAACATATAAAGTGCAAAATTGGGTGAAAACGTAGTGAGTAATGGTGATAATATCAAAAATATGATCTTCAGTGATAATATCTTCCACCACACCGCTGTGATTGTGACTTCCACTCCCCTTCAGCGAGTAAACTCACCAGCTCTTTTTGCCTTACACTCTCGTGTTCGGCTCACAGGCTTTTCCCACATAGTAGGGGGCAAAGTGATAACCTCCAATCAATCCCCGTATAGTTATCCGCAGTTTATATGCAAATGCTCTCTCCACATGAAAGAAAGGAAAAGCGATCCAATAGTGCAGTAACGCAACAAACTTTAATAAAAAATGACACTCTCCTCCACCATAGAACTCACATTTTACAAATTTCAATCAAGCGAATAGGCACAGCAATCATGGTGATCACCAACAACACTTCAAACGGTAAACTGGACGTATGGTGGTCACGGCGGACCCAGGTAATCTAATGGATGGTGACACTCTCACCCGTTCCCTGGAGTCTCCCGTAGCCGCTTCCCCGCTCACTGGGATAAATCCCTTATTCTGTTGGAAGCCCTCCACGATGGATATACAATGTCTATTCCAAATTGTATTGTATATCCATCGTGGAGGGGTTCCAACAGAATAAGGGATTTATCCCAACGTGAAACTCGATGGATATACTTATTGAGATGTCTTTTTCCCGGGGGTTTAAATATAGAGCTGGACCTCAACTGTTTCATTAATGATTATTGAGTTAACAGTAGGGGTCCAGGCAGGGCCGTCTTTAATTTTGATTGGGCCCTGGGCAAACATTTTCTTGGGGCCCCCCCTCCATTCTGAGACATACAAAAAATAGCAGGTAGACTCAAAATCAGTTTACTGCAGCAGATCACGCAGCGATTGCAATTGTTTGCCAGAGGTTACAGCCTATCATTACTGCTCAATGGCCGGTTTCTAGAGGTTACAACACATAATTTCTGCTTGCCGATTGGTTGCTAGAGGTTAACGTACATTATTAGCGCTCACTAATTTTTTGCTAGGGGTTACAGCACGTCATTAGCACTTACTGATTGGTTGCTATAAATTAAAGCAGATCACTACTGTTTGCTGATTGGTTGCTAGAGGTTCATGCACATCATTACCTCTCACTGAGCAGTGGAGCAATCCCAAATAATTGAGCAAGTAAATGGGCACATTAATACACATACTACAGGAGAGGTTCAGAGACTGCGGACATACTGCAGGAGACAATCAGAGATTGCGGACATACTGCAGGAGATTACCAGAGACTGCGGACATACTGCAGGAGACAATCAGAGACTGCGGACATACTGCAGGAGACAATCAGAGACTGCGGACATACTGCAGGAGACAATCAGAAACTGCGGACATACTGCAGGAGACACTCAGAGACTGCGGACATACTGCAGGAGATTACCAGAGACTGCGGACATACTGCAGGAGACAATCAGAGACTGTGGACATAGTGCAGGAGACACTCAGAGACTGTGGACATACTGCAGGAGACAATCAGAGACTGCGGACATACTGCGGGAGATTACCAGAGACTGCGGACATACTGCAGGAGACAATCAGAGACTGCGGACATACTGCAGGAGACAATCAGAGACTGTGGAAATACTGCAGGAGACAATCAGAGACTGCGGAAATACTGCAGGAGACAATCAGAGACTGCGGAAATACTGCAGGAGACAATCAGAGACTGCGGAAATACTGCAGGAGACAATCAGAGACTGCTGAAATACTGCAGGAGACACTCAGAGACTGCGGACATACTGCAGGAGACACTCAGAGACTGTGGACATACAGCAGGAGACACTCAGAGACTGTGGACATACTGCAGGAGACAATCAGAGACTGCGGACATACTGCGGGAGATTACCAGAGACTGCGGACATACTGCAGGAGACAATCAGAGACTGCAGACATTATACAGGTGATGGTCAGAGAACTTTCAATGCACAGCTTTACAGTTAAATAACACAGCTCAGGGTTTAAACAGTCAGACATTTTATGATTGTAAGGACATACCTGGCCAGCCAAACTTACTACATACATTCAGGACTGTGGGCGGGGCTTCCACTCTCTGCTCTCACTAAAGCAGCTGGGAGCTCCACTGATGCTTTGTTGGGTGTGAATGGTCGCCCCGATGACAGCTTTGCAGAGCGCACAGAGGACACGGGAGGATGTATTCCGCACTAGCCAGCTGAGAGGGGCGGGGCCGGGAGCTCCACTGACGCTCTGACCCCGCCCACGTGCAGCCTGTGTACTGGGAATAGAGCGCCTGTAGTGAGAGCCAGTGATCGGAGTGGGAGTGTCATTGGAGCTCCCGGCCCCGCCCCCGGACCTCTGTATTCACCAGCCAGTATAGAGGGGGCGGGGCCGGAAGCTCCACTGACACTCCCACTCCGATCACTGGCTCTCACTACAGAAGCTCTTTTCCGAGTACACAGGCTGCACGTGGGCGGGGCAGAGCGTCAGTGGAGCTCCCGGCCCCGCCCCTCTCAGCTGGCTAGTGCGGAATACATCCTCCCGTGTCCTCTGTGCACTCTGCAAAGCTGTGATCGGGGCCCCAATTCGCGGCTAGCGCGGGCCCCCCAACAAAGATTGGGCCCAGGGCAAGTGCCCCGTTTGCCCTGCGCTAAAGACGGCCCTGGGTCCAGGGTTGTATGTCACCCAGATCCAGAAATGATGATAGGTGGAGAATCTGTAACACCAACGCAACCGAGAGACCACCTATGGGGGAGGGGGACTGGCAGGGGATACTATAGGTACATGATATTTTTTGATATATTTTTTTGATCCTTATGTATGTAGGAGTTGACCTTTGAGGTAGAAAGAGTGTCTCGTGTGAGAGATGCGGTAGATCCATGAGGTGTAATAACCTTGTTTTGGATTTTAATGGGTTTAGTTTTGATATTTTTTATTTCCAACCATTTAATAAATAATAAATTTTAAATTTGTACACTTTTTATATGCTTTTTACTTTATAGAAAGTCAAATTTATATTATTAATCTGTGGATGTCACTGTATACAGATAATGTATGATTTGCTGTGAGGATTGATGATACGCGCTCTCTATGGATGGTGTGCGCGATCACCAATCAGCTAGTGTTTCCTGACAGTGATATTGCTGTAGTATTTTGAGTAATAATGGATTTTTAATGCCCTCTATCTCTGCTGCATAAAGCAATGTATACGTATGGTGCGAACGAAGACACAGGGAACGTGCAAGCGCAGTGTCATCAACAACGCGCGTCATATGGTGGGAGGGTATATAAGAAAGATTGCCAGTCCGTCTAGCCAATCCCATGAATAAGTCCTCCGTGACGAAACATGTCGGGGCATGGCTATACGGCAATCTAAGAAGCTTGACGTAGGACGCTGTGACAGGGAGCGCCATACGAGTGAGCGGGGAAGCGGCTACAGGAGACTCCAGGGAACGGGTGAGAGTGTCACCATCCATTAGATTACCTGGGTCCGCCGTGACCACCATACCTCCAGTTTTGAAGGTGATGACCATGATTGCTGTGCCTATTCGCTTGATTGAAATTTGTAAAATGTGAGTTCTATGGTGGAGGAGAGTGTCATTTTTTATTAAAGTTTGTTGTGTTACTGCACTATTGGATCGCTTTTCCTTTCTTTCATGTGGAGAGAGCATTTGCATATAAACTGCGGATAACTATATGGGGATTGATTGGAGGTTATCACTTTGCCCCCTACTGTGTGGGAAAAGCCTGTGAGCCGAACACGAGAGCGTAAGGCAAAAAGAGCTGGTGAGTTTACTCGCTGAAGGGGAGTGGAAGTCACAATCACAGCGGTGTGGTGGAAGATATTATCACTGAAGATCATATTTTTTATATCAATTTTGGACTTTATATGTTGAACATTTTTTCTTTAGATTTAAGATTATTACACAGATGGGTCACACTATGTCTGTTTATTAGAAACACTTATTTATTTAGTGCTGTTAACAAACAGCTGTTAATTTAGGTATCACATTCAGTAATCACTTTTATTTATTTATTTCTTTTAGATTTTTTAGTATTTTTAGCGCTGCTATTTGATCACACTATTGGTGAGGGCGAGTGTATAGTGTATCATTTATTATTAATTTACATGAGTTTGTATCATTAAGTGGCTGCTTAGAGTGAGGGGCTAATCCCATGAGCGCAGTGTTTGGCACATAGAAAGGGGCGGATTACCTGTGTACCATATCAGTAATACATTTGTTTACATTTGATGCCAGACCAACGCTTGCGTTCGTTTTTACGCGAGAGCAGGGGGGACAGGGGTGCTTATTATTTTTTTTGCTTTTTTATCTTATTTTTAAACTGTTCCTTTCATTTTTTTTAATCATTTTTATTGTTATGCCAGGGAATGTAAATATCCCCTATGATAGCAATAGGTAGTGACAGGTACTCTTTTTTTTTAAAAAATGGGGTCTATTAGACCCTAGATCTCTCCTCTGCCCTCAAAGCATCTTACCACACCAAGATCGGTGTGATAAAATGCTTTCCCAATTTCCCAATGGCGCTGTTTACATCCGGCGAAATATAAGTCATGAAATGCTCGTAGCTTCCGTTTTTTTAGGCCATAGAGATGATTGGAGCCATTCTGGTCTCTGATCAGCTCTATGGTCAGCTGGACGAATCACTGGCTGCATTCTCAGGTTCCCTGTTGGGACAGGAGAGCAAGAGAAAAACATTGAAGACGGTGGGAGGGGGGGGACATTCCCTCCCACTGCTTGTAAAAGCAGGCTAATTAGCCGCTAGGATTGCTTTTACATGAATGCTGACCGCTGGCTGAAAAGAATGATACCAAGATGATACCTAAACCTGTAGACATCATTCTGGTATAACCACTCAAATTCGTGAATGGCATACCTGAAAACAAAAAAATGGTTAACAATAAAACACAGTAAACAGTAAAGTATAAAAAATTACATACCTGAAAAGTAAACATGATAAAACATAACAACAATAAAACATTGCAGAATAGAATACAGTAAAAAAGAGCAGAACAATAGAGAGAGAATAGAGCGAGAGAGAACAATAAAACGACAACTATTTTTGTTTTTTTTATTTTATATATATATATTTTTTTTTACACTTTTTTTGTAACTTTTATAACTGTAACCGGTTCCAGGTTCGGATCTCTCAAAATGCGATGGCATCTTGGGAGACCCTGTGAAAGTGTGCCTAGTCTGTGCAGTGCTGTACCCTACGCTAATAACTAGTGCATGGTAGCTATCAAAACATTCAGCAATGCAAAGACCAGGATTGTCAGGACAGGAGGGAAAATAATAGCAGGTGTCACGCCTATATCCGCGCTTGCTGCAGACACGACATCTTTTTTGGGGGGGTTCCTTGGGTAGGGGTACTCGGGAGGACATAAAGAAAATGCCTCTCATGCAGCCAACTGCATTTGGTTGGGGATGTGAATGGGGGAAGTACGGGTGCTGCAGAAGCGGTGGGTTCCCAATTAGGATTGGCGAATGCAGCAGGAAGGGCACTATGGGCACGACGGGCCTGTGTTTGTCTTCTTCTTGGTGGCAGCGGGACACTACTTGTGCATGCCACCTCACAAGCTTGAACTGCACTTATGGGACTCGCCACGCCACCAAGTGTTACTGAAGTGCTGGTTTGACTACGACCGGGGTGTACTAGGCCGCTGGCGCTTGCCAGTTCATCAAAACGCTACCAAAAAAACTGTTAGCGATCGCAGGGATCAGGCCTGACTCTGCGAACGCTGCAGTTATGCGTTTAGTGTTTTGTAAGTGTCAGTGATCGATCGATACTGCACTTGGGTGGGCTGGGCCGGGCGGAGGGGCAAAACGCAGGTGCTAGCAGGTATCTGGGCTGATCCCGCTAACACTGCGTTTTTGGGAACCCTAAACTGCTGGGGACGCTAGTATAGATCTGATCGGATCAAATATTGATCCGTTCAGATACTATACCACTAAGGGAGATGTACGGTGCGTGTGTGGGTGTTAGCGCTACTGGCACTAACCTGACGCTGCCTGGGGCTGGTGCTTGCCAGTTCACCAAAACGCTACCAAAAAAACTGTTAGCGATCACAGGGATCAAGCCTGACTCTGCGAACGCTGCAGTTATGCGTTCAGTGTTTTGTAAGTGTCAGTGATCGATCGATACTGCACTTGGGTGGGCTGGGCTGGGCTGGGCGGAGGGGCAAAACGCAGGTGCTAGCAGGTATCTGGGCTGATCTCGATAACACTGCATTTTTGGGAACCCTAAACTGCTGGGGACGCTAGTATAGATCTGATCGGATCAGATATTGATCCGTTCAGATACTATACCACTAAGGGAGGTGTATGGTGCGTGTGTGGGTGTTAGCGCTACTGGCGCTAACCTGACGCTGCCTGGGGCGACGCAGACCCTATCTGACCCTAAAACCTAACTTATATCACCGCCGGGCGATCAGGGGTCTAAACCTTTATTAGGTAATAAACGGCGGGTGCCCTGACACTATAAAAAATGAACGAACTAACCAGCGTCACCCGTAACAGTTATACGGTGATCACTGGTGAAAGGGTTAACTAGGGGGCAATCAAGGGGTTAAAACCTTTATTAGGTAGTATATGGGGGTCCCTGTCGCTATAAAACGCTGACGGCGAACCTAAATATTTACCTCCCTAACTAGCTTCACCAGTGACACTAATACAGCGATCAGAAAAATGATCGCTTAGTGACACTGGTGACGGGGGGTGATCAAGGGGTTAAAACTTTATTAGGGGGGGTTAGGGGGTATCCTAGACCTAAAGGGGGCTAACACTAACTGTCCTACCACACTAACTGTCACAAACTGACACCAATGCAGTAATCAGGAAAAAAAAAAAACTGCTTGGTGTCAGTGTGACAGAGGGGGGGGGGGTGATCGGGGGGTAAAGGGGGTGTAAAGTATGCCTGGCATGTTCTACTGTGTGTGTGTTTTACCATCACTCGGATGTCTTTTCTCCTTGGCGCCGGAACGGAAAATACCGAGCCGAGGAGAGATGACATCACTTCCCCTGCCTCTGTGTACTATACAGAAGCAGAGGAAGATTCTCATTGGCTGGGAGCGATCGCGAGGGGGTGCCACGAATGGATGGCCTCCCCCTCATCTCTGAACGCTCCCAGTCAGAAGCCGACCGCCTCGGGCACCGGCAAGCAATCACGTACCAGGTACATGATTTTGCCTGCCCGTGCCATTCTGCCGCAGTATATCTGTGTTAGGCGGTGGGCAACTGGTTAATGAACTGACCGATTTTATGGTTCCGGCCGTCGGATCCCATAACTTCTTTTTTTCAGTGTGCCATGAAAGGACAAGCTCCACAATTTCTAATTCCACATTTGAAGTTACCCTTCTGGTCAAAAATGGATGTCCAACAGCCAGTAGGGATCTTAGTTTGGTTCGGGGGTTTGCGTACTCTGCTTGGTGCTATTAGACTTCTAAGGTCTTTTGCTTTCCGGAATACAACTTCAGGTTTAGATGGCAGGACTGAATTGAGGATGGGGTCTTGCTTGAGAATGTTCCAGTTCCTCTGGATGACTCTCTGTATGTCAAATGCTTTAGTATTGTATTGTGTACTAAATCTGATGGAATTGTTGATAGTCCGCTTGTTTCTCCCTGTTTTTTGGGGTCTATTGCCATGGTGACTGAGGGGTGTTCATCATACTGTGTCCAGTATTTTGAGAAGGCTTGTCCAATGAGATGTTCTTCATAGCCTTTCTCAAGGAATTTCTTTTTTAGGATAGACCCCTGCTTTTCATAGTCGCTTCTTTTGGTGCAGGTTTTTTCAGCCTGCAGAATTGCCCAAAAGGGATATTGCGGATCCACTTGGGATGGTGGTGGCTTTGAGCATGAAGGTAGGAGTTCCCTGCACTAGGTTTGAAATGGGTTTTAGATAGAATCATTCCTTCTTCGATGATTTTGAGATCGAGGTCCAAGAAAACGAGTGTTGTATTATCAATCACATGGGTAAAAGTGATGCCAAAAGCACTGGAATTACAGTGTTCCAGAAATGTATTGAGATCCCTATGCGATCTGTTCCAGATGATCAGAATATCATCGATGCATCTAGTATAGAGTGCGAGCTGATCTTTGAAGGGGTTATTGGCCCAGATGGACCTGTCTTCCCAGAGGCCCATGAATAGGTTTGCGTAGCTGGGAGCAAATTTTGCTCCCATGGCTGTCCGCTTGGTTTGTAAAAAAACTCACTCACGAAAGAAATAGTTGTGGGTGAGACATAATTTTATGGAGTCGAAGAGAAATATGATCTGTAGGGGGTGTATATCGCTTTTTGATAGAAAGTACTCTACTGCTTCTATACCATATTTGTGTTCAATGGAAGTGTAAAGAGATGAGACATCTAGAGAAAGCCACTTGTATTGCGGTTGCCATGAAAAAGACGAGAGGATGTCGAGCATATGTCCGGAATCTTTCACGTAAGATGGGAGTTGTAATACTAGATCTTGTAGAAAGTGGTTGATGTAGCAGGCCAGATTACTAGTTAGACTGTCGATTCCAGCGATGATGGGTCTGCCTGGTGGATTCGTCTGATTCTTGTGTATCTTGGGAATATGGTAAAAGTGGGGAGTGAGTGGGTGCTGTTTGTTCAGGAAGAGGAATTCGCTTTTCGTGATGACTCCGTTCTCTCTGGCTTGTTTTAGTAGAACTTCCAGAGAGATAGAGAAAGATGGTAATGGATCAGCATGGAGTTTCTCATATGTCTCAGTATCTCCAAGTGGTCTCGAAGCCTCAGCCATGTAGTCGTCTCGGTTTTGGATTACTAGACCACCGCCTTTGTCAGCTTGTCTTATAATGATATCTTCTCTGTCTTGAAAATTCTTAGGGATTCCTTTGGGGACTTCATAATCTTTATTCCTAATATTAGTATATTTGCCATTGGGGTAGTTGTTCCAGCAGATCCTTTTAATTTCATCCAGAACTATCTCATAGAAGATTGGGATGTACTTTCCTTTTGCCCAGTGGGGATGAAAAGAAGACTTGGGTTTGAAATCAGTGTATACGATCTGTTTTTCCATGAGGGCTAAGAGTTCTGGTTCTATTCATAGTCCTCGCAGGCTCCCTCTTGGAATAGGCTCTCTAGATTTTCAAGTGCATTATCCACATTTTGTGTATTGTCAGATGGAGTACTTGTGAGTGAGGATGATGTTTTAGAGGGTGATTCGCGAAGAGCGAAGTACCTTTTTAAAGTGAGATTTCTCGTGTACCTATTGAGGTCCACAAAGATCTCAAAGAGATTCGGTGGGTTTCTAGGGGCGAAATTGAGGCCCTTGCGTAGAACATTGAGTTCTGTGTCATCGAAAAACTGAACTGGATAGATTGAAGATTTTAATTGTAGTGTGTGTTGCAGTTATCTTTTCCCTTTTTTTTATTATTCTGTCCTCCTCGTCGACCTCTTCTTCTCCATCTTCTCTTTTTCTTACCATCCTCTGTGGAAGTTCCAGAGGGATTTTCTGCTGAGCCGTGGGGTTCCAACTGCTCACAGCTCCTTCTCCTAAAAAAATGCATGGTGGTGTGTTTTCCATCGGTTTTTGCTGAGTGCGTGAATTGACCGTCTGTTGGCTGGTGTGGTGGTCGGTGGTAATAGTTACTGGTGGTGGATTGTGATTCGTATACGTACTTATTGTGGTGTTGGTGGCAGGATCATTAGTAGGTGCTTTTAATTTCTGGGCTTTGGCTCCTGTTGATGGAGTTTGGCCCCCTCTTCTGTCCGGTTGTTTGGTCCATTTATTTTTACTTCCGTCATTGTGAGAGGAGGGGTGGGGGGAGGCTGTCGCCTGATGGTCTTTGCTGGTCAGAGGATTCCCCTTACTCCCTCTCTTTGGAATGTTGTTTGGATGATTTTGTAATTGGGAGCTTCTGTATGGTCTCTGTTTAATGGTGTTGCTTTTGTTGGTGTTGTGTTTCATGTGGCGTAGAGGGGTCATGGGACATGTATTGTTTTGAGAGAGTGGTGAAGGTTTTTGGGGATGTGAGACGTCACCATCCTAGGTCTTTTCTGTTCAAATTCTCATCCAAATAGGTAGTCAAGTCTGTTCCTCTCAAATTTTCCCGATTTCTTACTGATGAGATTGGTTTCAAAGCTGACCATTTGGTCATTAATCTTCTTATCCCAATCGTTAAAAGACGGGAGATCTGTGTAGGGGGCCAGATCGTCCTGTATATCTTTTAAATCACTACGGATTTTTGTTAGATTTCTCTCTCTTTGAGTGATGATTGAGAGAAGTAATTTTTTGTTTAATTCTCTCATTTGGATAACCCATGCATCCTTGAAATCGTCATCTAGCCAGGTGCAAGTCTTAGTTAGTCTTAGTCCTCTTGGCACACGATTTGTTTTTATATAATTTTCTAATAGTAGAATGTCCCACCATTGTATCATTTCTTTCTGTAAAATGTTTCTCAATTTGGAAAACAGTTCTATCATGAGTTCCTCCCTATTGGGAGTTTTTACTGATTTGGTAGCAGTATCTGTTGGTTTGCTGAATGTTTCATGTGCTTCAATGCTATTGGAGAAACCTCTTGCTAGAGAGGTCTGTCTCAGTTCTCTTTGTTCAATCGATAGGACCATGCTGGTCCAGTAGTGGGATATTTTGTAGCCTGTTGGATAGTTGGATCTGCTAAACTGGATAGCATCCAGGGAGGGATCTGGCATGTGGGGATGGCCTCATCTCAGCAGCGGGAGACCCCTAGGGGCCGATGCAAAAAGTGGACAAGGAAAGATTACTCCTGCGCTTGTGAGGGTGTATTAGGTTTGGAATGGTAGTATTGTAAGCTGTAGAGAAACTGAAAGAGATGGTTTTGCAAGTCCCGCTGCCCAAACTGACCCCGGGGTGGTCAAAGTAAGATTATATGGAGAAGGGTGGATGGAGGGTGCGTGATCAATTGCTCACATCAAAATATGTATAATGTATTCATATATAATGCAATAAAAACAAATAGATAATACCAATACTACGTTTCATGCAAACAGGTAACAAAATATGCATAAAATAAAACATAAAAATAGGTTAAAAGTAACACAAGCCTATGTTAAGGTGAGTGTTTAAAATCAACGCGTTTCGAGGATAACCTCTTAATCAGAGCCTTGAGAACCAGGGCACAGTCTGTATAGGCCGGTAGGCCAACATGTGTACATAAAAAGGAATGGCTAGTTGGGAGTTCCATACCAGTCCACGTTCAAACGTTCTAGGTGGAACAGAGATCAAAATATATATATATATGTATATAATATATATATAAAAATATAAATATAATTATAAAGTATGGAGCACATGGCAAGTATATGCAACACAAGAGACATATGATAAATTCAAATAAATTTGATAGATGAAAATCACATATATATACATAAAATGGATAAAGGATACAATGTCTATAAAAACCATAAATGATTAATCGATGGTAAACCTTGAAGCAACAACGTAGAAAAAAAAAAAAAAGGAGGCAGATGACGGACTGGTGACTAGATGTGTGAACACACCTACCTATGTGGTATGTTGACGGTATGTGTGTTCTCCTTTAAATTGTTGATGTGAGACTGTGGGGTAAACCTGAAAGGGGGGGAAAGGCACAGTGTTGAAAAAATCAGGGGGAAACCAGAGAGGTGACCTGGGGGGGGGGGGAATCCCTCAAGATACTAGTGAGCAGACAAATGAAACTTCATAGCATGATGCAGAGTTAGTGAAGGAACTGGATACCTGACCTATCTCACGGGCTGGATGGAGGAGAGGCTGCAGCCTGTGTACGTCCTAGGGGGAGAAAGCAGTCCTGTGCTCTAGGAGGATGGAAGAGGGAAGATATTTCTTTATACAATGCTGGAGCCGTGTGTGTCTGAAGCTGTCTCTCCGCCTCAGACATAGGTGAGTGTCAGGATGAGGAGGACATGCTTGTGAGTTATAAGCCGGTTGGGGGCGGGCCTGAGCACGGGCTGCATGTGCATGTGGTGAGGTCGAAAGGAGGGGGGTGTGGCCGACACTGGAACGCACGCCGTCAAGGGAGTGGGAGTGGGCGTGCGCTCCAAAGGCGAACACATGACCGGACTCCTGTCAGCTCCCGAAGACAAGGGATGTACCGGCGGAGTCCTTGCAGTGAATAAGCTGGTCTGGTGTGTGCCATATGGGACGGGAAAAAACACACACACAGGCGGCTCTAGTCTGCGAGCACACAGGGGGTGTGGAAGCAGGGGGGCTCGAGTGAGAGTGGAGCACAGTGAAACCAAAAACGTCCCTGCCCATCTGGGTGACATGCAGAAAGCAGGGATAATGTGCCAAAAAACAAAAAGCAAAAAAATGATTAATGGTATATACACATATATGTGTGTATACACACACAACATATGTATACACATAGATGAAAAAAAATAATGATAAAAAATAGAATAAATAAATAAATAAAAAATAATAAATACAAATTTAAATTAAAAAAATAAATAAAAATAAAAATAAAAAAGGAAAAATAAAATAAAAAATATATTAAATAAATGAAAATAAAATTGAAATAAAAATAAATATGATTAATAATAAAAATGATGAAATTAGAATAAATAAGCAAATGGGACAGGGGCAAGTGGGGAGTGCTCAGAGTGGGGAATGATGATGATGCGTGCTGGTACTGGTTTCGTATCTAAATTATTCCGTGGATTTCCAAGTCCTCATTCATTCCATCAGGAGTCATTGACCCGAGAGAGAAAATCTAGAAGGATTCTTGTCTACAGAGTTTCTTGAATCTCCTCCCCATATCATCGTCTTTTTTGACGGCTTCAATGCCAAACACTTTTAGACCTATTGGGTTTCCATTGTGGTGTTCTCTGAAATGCCTGGGTACTGAATAGTTATGGTTTTTCTTATTATTCATGGACTGATGGTGTGTATTAATATTAATGATGCTGCATTTGTGCTCGCTAAATCTTGTCCTCAAAGGACGTGTTGTACGTCTGACATAGGGTAAACCGCATGGACAAAGTCCAGACCTAAATCCAAATTGAGAATCTGTGGCAAGACTTGAAAATTGTTGTTCACAGATGCTCTCCATCCAATCTGACAGAGCTTGAGCTATTTTGCAAAGAAGAATGGGCAAAAATGTCACTCTCTGGATCAGGGGTCTCAAACTGGCGGCCCTCCAGCTGTTGCAAAACTACAAGTCCCATCATGCCTCTGCCTGTGGGAGTCATGCCTGTAACTGTTAGCCTTGCGATGCCTCATGGGACTTGAAGTTGCGCAACAGCTGGAGGGCCGCCAGTTTGAGACACCTGCTCTAGATGCACAAAGCTGGTGGAGACATCCCCAAAAAGACTTGCAGCTGTAATTACAGTGAAAGGGGGTTCTACAAAGTATTGACTCAGAGGGAGCTAAATACAAATGTACGACAAGGGGTATGAATACTTTTTCAAGTCACTGTACTGTATATACAATTGCGCGGTCATACAACACTGTACCCATATGACATTTTTATCATTTTTTTTCACACAAATAGAGCTTTCTTTTGGTGGTATTTAAAGTGGAGTTCCACCCACTTTTACAACTTTGTCTTAAAGGGATGACAACCCCTCCCCCACTCGATTATGGATAATTATTTATTTATTTTTTCGTTCCTTACCTTTTATGAAGTACCTTGTGTACTTCCATCCCAGCCTCACCGCAGCCCGGTGCGTCACGTCCTCTTCTCCCCCACTGCCTTCTGGGACCTTTGTGTGTCCCAGAAGATGACGGGGCCATTCAGGAAGCTCCACGCGACTCACGCATGCGCAGTAGGAAACTGACAGTGAATCCTGAAGACTCATCTGCTGGTTTCCCTTAGTTGGAATGGCGGCACCTGCACCCAATCCAAAGGATGGATCGGCCTGGGGGTGGGCGACATTGCGGGCTCCCTGGACAGGTAAGTGTCCTTATTAAAAGTCAGCAGCTACAGTGTTTGTAGCTCCACTTTAATAACCCAAATCAGTGTATATTATTTAGTCTTTAGGAAAGTTATAGAGTGCTTGGATGTATTTTGACTCCAGCAAGTGGGGGTTCCACTGAGGATCACATAACAACTACAACAATCTACACGGGATCCTTTGGAAGCAGAGACACTTCTCACAGATTTTTTCTTTTTTCACATATACAGAACTTTTTTGCTTGGACACTTATTATATAATTTTATTTTTATCTTTGAATATTTGGTTGCACGGTTAATTATCACGTAAATACCTTACCATATTGATTGATCTTAATTGTGCATTTTTTTGGTATATTTCATGCAGCACTTTTGGGATATTTTAAACTAGCACTAATATTACACATTTTTTTCTTTATATCCATATTATCACTTTCAGGTGTATTCATTTCTTATAGGACCATTGATGTTCCAGCTACACCTATATTTATTCGCATTTGATTTTATATATTATGTGATGTTTTGCACATGACACACTTCTTGTCTACTATATACGCATTCATTTATAGTATTTCCCACATATTTTGGTATTACACTTTGATGTACATCTTTTGGGGTACTGTTTTATTTTAATTCATTTTTGAACAGCGCCAAATCCCTCACGAGAGTTCTTTAGTCTTTTGGATTTCACCTTGGTGTTTTCCTTTTTTTGGGGGGGTTGCAGTTCTCATAGGTTACCGTCCTAAGCGTGGAACACTTGAGTTTACGTAAACTATCAGTCGATATATATCCGTTCCTGTCGGTGGATTTAAAATAAGTACTGAATGTAAATGAGGACTCACTTCTTTCAACAAGATCTAAAAAGTGCATTGAGGTAGTACTAGTTTCAAAGGATAAAGCAATACCCCTATTATTGTTATTCAAAGTTGCGAAGAAATCAACCAAACCATCATGGCTCCCTGTCCACAGGAGGAGGATGTCGTCTATGTACCGGGCCCACAACAGAAGGTGTGGGTTCTCCATGGCATAGACGGCATCCTCCCCCCAATTGGCCATGAACAGGTTGGCCAGGCTGGGAGCAAATTTTGCTCCCATAGCCACCCCTTTATGTTGGCGATAAAATTTACCACCAAACCAGAAATAATTGTGTTGTGTTGCAAACTCAATTAACTCAACAATAAAATCTATCTGGGGTGAAGCAAGGGAGGCATCCCTGCAGGTATAAAGGGACGCTACGTCCGCAGTGGCCATGATAAGGTCACCAGAATGGGAAACATTTGATAACAATTTGATCACATCCTTGGTGATATATAGCGCCACACTTTTATTAATTTTTAAATATACACTTATTGACATTTTTTTTGTTGTCGGAAACTCCGACCGTGTGTGGGTTCCATCGGACTTTTTCCATCGGATTTTCCGACACACAAAGTTTGAGAGCAGGCTATAAAATTTTCCTACAACAAAATCCAATCATGTCAATTCCGACCGTGTGTGGACAATTCCGATGCACAAAGTGCCACGCATGCTCAGAATAAATTCCGAGACGGAACTGCTTGGTCTGGTAAAATTAGCGTTCGGAATGGATATAGCACTTTCGTCAGGCTGCAATGTTTTAAATTGTTTAATGCAGCGCACTCTCTTCTTCTTTATAATGCTCGAAGAATGAAGTAGTTTTGCTGCTCATATTCACACAGACTTCTCACAAACTTCTTTTTTTTTTATTTCTCGTGATTTCATCAATATTTTTATTTGTCACATCTCCCGAACAAATAATATTTTGTTGGATTTTTTTAGATTAAAAAAAAATTTTTGGATTTTTTTAAAGCCTGATCTTGTGTTTTATTGATTTTTTTTTTTTTTTTACTCCAGCATATTTTTGGGGGGTGTTTTGTGTGTCAAGTTACTACAACACCATTATTATCTTGTATTATTTATTAATCTCAAGGAGATTGCCTTTGTGTCTCTTGTTAATTTCACATTGTATTTTTGAAATGTACCTGCCTCCTTACAAACTGTCCTTTTTGAAGGAAAACACACATAGGCGAGTATAATAAATCAAACCAAAAATGTATTAAGGGGTCCTAACCAAAGAAAGAGGAAGGCAACGCTGGAGAAACAGCAGAAATTGGCGAAGCCTTTGGTCCCCAGGGCACAAATCAATTATTTTACTGCAAAATTCGTGGCCTGAGGAGTCCTTATCTAAGGGAGTTCAATCTGGTACAGAAGTCCAACAGAATGTTGAACAGCAGCAGATGACAGATCTGTCCCCAGGCTGTGGTCATACAAGAGCCTGCATCTTTTGTCAGACCAGACTGAACCCAGGTCATCACTCTCTGGTCTTCCTTCCACGCTGTGTCTGTGGTGGTGGAGTTGTTGCAGGAGGAGGATGATGCAACTCACTCAGGTGGGTATTGGGTGCGATTTTGCCCCTCAACCCCTTTTTTAAGGTTAGATAAATGACTTCCTCACACATGAGGCGTTGGCCCTCCTGCATGTCCTGCAGTTTGGTGGCAGCCATGCAGGCAAAGGCCTCTTCACAAGTGGGGGTGGCTCTCAGCGACGCAGAAGCCTCCTGAATCAGCTTGAGCGCTGAATCCTGCACGTTACTCCCCTTCCTGGGTCTTTTGTTTGGAAGGCGGAGGGGAGGGACCTGCGATTCTATCAGGCTCCTACTGGGCCCGGCCTTCTCCTGGCTGCCACTAACCCCCACCTCCTCCTGTGTGCCACATTCCACAGCCTCCTCCTGGCTGAGGTCTTTCTGTGTATGAAAAAGGGACATAGTTTTAGTTTTTTCTTCATCAATCACACACAATTTTCATCTCATGACTGTTGCAAATTGAATGTTAACAAATATAACAACTATCATTCTAAACCCAGCATTTTTTCATTCTTGTCCTAATTATTTTTGCCTACTACTGTCTATTGATATGTAAAACACTTTATTAAATCAGCAATTAGTGATCAATAATAACATCTAGTAAACATAATTTATTTATTGACCAGAAATCTGTAGAACAATGCTATACCTGACTCCAGCTGGGCTCCTCCACTTCTTCCTGGCTGGAAGTCCCAGGTTGGACATCGGAAGCCTCAGCTGGGGTGGAAGAAAGGGTGGAAGAAAGAGTGAAAGGAAGAGTGGAGAGGGATTCCCTGACTTCAGTCTGGTCTGACAGAAATCACAATCTTTCATAGTACCAGAGCCTGGGGCCATAAATGTCATCTGCTGCAGCTCCAGATCTCTGGGAATCCTGGACTTCTTGCGCTCCCTAAGATAAGTGCTCCTCAGGCCACCAATTTTGGCTTTTAAATAGGGGATGGTTGCCGTGGGGACCACCGGCTTCACCAACTCCAGCAGTTTCTCCAGCGCTGCCTGCCTCTTTTGTTTATGATTATAATGAGGATATTTCACCTGCCACACACAGGGCAGCTCCCTGTACTTGTCTATGAACAGGGGGAGGAAGTTGTGGTCATTGAAGCCATCCATTTTATCTGCAATACACAAGACAAACCCTAATGTCAGGCTAAAGTCTCCTAATCTTGTCCCAATATAGGCCTCAATCTATAAGCAGTATAGGCCCAAGTTTAAATGTTACCTTTGTTATCACGCTCGGCGCTTCCGATACTCCTTCCTCCGCTCACAGATCGTACGTACTACGCACGCATGTTACGCTTTATATACACTGCGCATGCGTGAAACTCTGCCCGCCCCTGACGTTCTTTCTAGTCTATTCCCCGCCCCTTCTCGTTCGGTGCAGTGGGGAAGAGCACATGGCGGAGACACAACAGGTGCTTGCTAATTACAGCAACGAGGAGGAGGAAGGCCCGGAGCCAGAAATGTCCCGATCCCGGAGGAGACGATTTAAGGCCTCAAATATGGCCTTTGTTGAGATGGTGGACATCTTGAAGAGGACCGACTATGACGGGAAGTATAGACCTTACCCCAACCCCAATGTCAGAAAGGCCAAGATCATGACTAAAGTTGTGAAGAGTCTGCACAGGAATTTTGAGGTACGGCGATCCAAGGATCAACTGAGGAAGCGGTGGTCGGACCTCAAATTAAGGGAGCACGATCAGTATAGAAGGATCAAGAGAGTGCTGCAAAAAAGTAAGTAGTTGTCCTGTGTTCCTATCCTTCATTTTTATTACGTTCGTGCGGCTCCATGTGCTTTTCTTTATACTGTTGTACAGTTTAAAATGGCAACTTTCATGTTCATGGACACATTATTCGTTTGTAGGAAACATTGTTCACTCGGCCTATAAAACACCATGTTTGGTCCAGATGCAGTTCAATACATTTTTTCTGGCCTACTTCTCTTAAAATAGTTTTGGTGTCTAGATGGGTTTGTGACTAGAATGAAATGCAAACTAGATTCTGTGTAAGGAGATGACACTCAGCAGCTGTTTACACATCTGGACGCTGGAGCACTAGTGTGGGACACAAGAACACTCTTTTTATTAGGGGGCCCACACAGGTGCTCCAGTGTATATTATAGGGGTGACTCCATCTGTGAAGCTTGTACAAAACAGGTCAGTATTCAAGCTTGACAAATGAAAACAAAATTTCTTCATCTTGGAACTCTGCCAAAAGAGACAATTGTACCCCACTTCCAAGCAATATTTCATATTCCTATTTCTGCCATCAAATATCTGTGTGCCAAGTATACCTATTTTTTTTTACACAGGGAAGAAAAGACTCGGAGGACACCACTTAGAGGAGACAACAGACCCCCCACCTCAGGAAGAAGTGGAAATGCCACAAAGCCAACAGGAGGAGGAGGGAGACGTGGTGGAAATTGTCACCACAACAGGTGAGTGTCTACGACCCCAGGCTCAGGTAAGAGATGGATTCCGGCATATTTATAATACATGGTGTGTTTTTTTTTTTTTATATTTTAGGTGATCGTGATGTTGTGGATGAAGTTCATTTCAACACTGAAACTGCCCAGATCCTGATTGGGGAGATCATGGGGTGTAATAGGGACTTGGAAAACATCAAGCAAAACATCAATGATAAAATGAAGAACATCATTGATGTTTTAGGGAGAGTTTAAAACCCCTCGAAATCCCAAATTATTTCAGTGTTTTGGTCCCGAGAATTTTTTGAACTTTTTTTGACATACTCGAAAAGCCAAATTTTGAAGATGCACACACTGTGTCAACATGTGCTATCTGCCATCACGGGAGATCAATGTACGCGTTTTGGGGGTGCAACCCCTTCCTCAATAATAAAGTAGCTGAGAGGAAGGGGTTGCACCCACAAAACATGCCCCTTGATCCCCCATGATGGCAGCTAGCACATGTTGACATTCGGCAATTTGTGTGCATCTTCAAAATCTGGCTTTTCCAGGGGTGACTTCACCCCATCTGAATGCAATATCAAACACAGTTTATAAATACTCATGTCTGATATTGCCTTCAATTTCTATAAAAGTTGAACTTTGCAAGTTCCAGATTTGTGTATTTCTTGTTGGTTTTAAACATGCCTGTTTTACCTTAAAAGGACATTTCTACTTTTATTAATGTGACCTAAAAATTTGTTATACAACAAACATGTTGGTTTGTTTTAAAAAACCTTTTCTAAATGCACATGTGATTGTGCTTGTATTAAAAAGATTGATAATCAACAATGTTTGGCTTCTTCTTTCAATGCTCAAAAACATTTTTTGTGGTAAAATTGGTGTTTTCTGTGACAATGGGGGTTAGTTCCGAGGGGAAATCCACTTTACACTACAAGTGCAGTTTCAGCGCAGTCTCAAGTGCACTTGTAGTGCAAAGTGTCTTTGCCTTTAGTAAATAACACCCAACAGTGCTTTATAATTTTACACAATCACGCCATTTTCATGACTCCCCAAATTTCAGTCATGGTCAGCTAAAAGAAACACAAGCAGTAAATGTAAGCAAATATTTGTTCAGTTTAAATTTTTTTTTTATTTAAAAAATGTCTCAGGCATTGTCTGGCATATTGATGGCCCCCCTACCCGCAAAGTACTCCATGTATCTTAGACCTTGCGGGCACTCAGGGGGGGCAAGCCAGGACGGCAAGCTTCAAGCGCCGTCAGGGTTGGTTCATTGAGATTAATAACTCCGGCTCCAGGCCCAACTGAGCCAGCATAGTTCACAGAATTTCTCCTTAAAAAGTTGTGGAGAACACAGCAAGCCAGGATGATGTGATTGAGTTTATACTCCGCCATGTGCATCCATGTAAGAAATAGGCGGAACCGGCTGGCCATTATTCCAAATGTGTTCTCCACCACTCTTCTGGCTCTGGCCAGCCGGTAATTAAAAACCCTTTGGTCCAGGGTGAGGGTCCTCATAGGGAATGGCCGCATAAGATGGTCCCCCAGTGAAAACGCTTCATCCGCAACAAAGACAAATGGGAGTCCTTCGGGATAATGATCCCCAGAGCCTGGGGGGAGATGCCTGTCGAGAACTTGAGGTCCTGCAGGCTTCTCCCCGGCGCCAAGTACCTCAGGGTGGCGACTAGCCTCTGCTCCGGAGTGATGGCTTGCCTCATGCATGTATCCTGCCTGCTGATATAGGGGGTCAGCAAAGCCAACAAACGGTGAAATACGGGGTCCATCATCCGGAGAAAGTTCCTGAAATCATCAGGATTATTCTCACGGATCTCACGGAGCAAAGACATGTGACAGAACTGGTCACGCTGGAGCAACCAATTCTTGGTCCATGAACTCCTCCCCACCCTGTTCATGGACTGGGCTTGTGTCAAAGTAAGGACCCCAACACCAAGCCCCCGCACAGAACGAACTCTACGATGAGTACGTATACGCAACATGGCTAAAAAACGGTCGGCTGGTCAGAACGAAGTAACAGAACGCACTGAAGAACAGCAAGGCCTGTGAAGAGCGACCTGAAAATCAGTAACGAACAAACAAGAACACAATGATAAATCAATGGTAACTTGCTGCATGCACTGAAGACCAGATACAAACCCACAAGCACAAACTGAACAGCAGAAATACGATCTTAAAACCACAAGTCTGAAAAAGCGCAAATCGTCTCTCACCAAACTTTTACTAACACGAGATTAGCAAAAGGAGCCCAAAGGGTGCCGCGCTTGGTACTGAACTGCCCTTTTATAGTCTTGACGTACGTGGTGTACGTGACCGCGTTCTTGGCGATCGGAAATTCCGACAACTTTGTGCGACCGTGTGTATGCAAAACAAGTTTGAGCCAACATGCGTCGGAAAAAAAACATGGATTTTGTTGTCGGAATGTCCGATCAACTTCCGACCGTGTGTACAGGGCATAAGTCTTGGTGGGCGCTGGAACGGGCCCTGCTGTGAAATAATAGATTAAGAATTGTAATCACATGGACCTGTTGAACAGGGGCAGAAAAATTGGGCCTTTGGTGGTGGTGTTGGTGGTGCTGGTGCCACAACACTGTAAGTCCTCACAGTTACTCTTGGTGGGAGCAGAAACGGGCCCTGCTGTGAAATATTAGATCAAAAATTGTAATTACATGTCCCTGCTGAACAGGGGCAGAAAAATTGGGCCTTAGGCACTGGTGCCACAACACTGCAACCCCTCACAGATACTCTAGTTGGAGCGCAGGAATGAGCCCTCCTTCAAAATATTGCATCAAAAATTGTAATTACACGCCCCTGTTAAGCAGGGGCTGAAAATTGGGCCTTAAGCACTGGTTCTGGTGCCACAACACTGCAACCCCTCACAGATACTCTAGTTGAGCGCAGCACTGAACCCTCCTTGCAAAATATTGCATCAAAAATTGTAATTACACGCCCTTGTTAGACAGGGGCTGAAAAATTTTGCATTAGCCACTGGTGGCGGCGCCCAGAACCAAAAATATTCTTATAAGCTATCAGCATGATCATTGAGGAAGAGGATAGTCATTCAGCATCAGCATAGGGAGTCTTGAAGGACTCTGACATTTAAAAAAAAAAAAATTCGGTTACATCAGCATCAGGTGCTTGGTATCTGGTGGTGATCCAAGACTGATTCATTTTTATGAAGGTCAGCCGATCGACTGAGTCGGTGGACAGGCGCACCCCTGTGAGCATTTACAAAGCCTCCAGCAGCACTGAATGTGCATTCCGAAAGAACGCTGGATGCAGGACAGGCCAGTAGCTCAATTGCATACTGTGCAAGCTCTGGCCAGTGGTCCATCCTCAAGACCCAGTAACCCAGAGGATTTTCGGTGGCAAAGGTGTCCAAGTCAGTACTTGCCCCTAGGTATTCCTGCACCATGTAAAACAGACGCTGGCGATGGTTGCTGGAACCGATCATACCTTGGGGCTGCGGACTAAAAACCTTCTCCACCACTCCTTCTTTGACTGACCGAAGCCTCAGCAACACGTTGTCCAGGAACAGGAGTTTGTAACCTCCCAGTCTCTGGGAACGCGTTGCACAGACCTTTCTGCAAGGCCTCCCGAAGATGTTTCATCCTCTGCTCCCTCTGTGATGGCAAGATAAGGTCCACAACCTTACCCTTGTGGATCAAGGAGGGTTGCCAGCCAGTAATGATCCCTCTCCTTGATACCATGAATACGAGGATCCTTCCGCAGGCTTTGCAG